>JAUEKU010166625.1:0-11660 GCA_032274805.1 Gypsophila paniculata
CAGATTGTTTAGATGTATCTCCTTGTTTTGATGTTTGTCCGGATGCCTCTCCTGATGCTTGACCGGATTTTGATGCTTGACCTGATACTTCACCAGACCATTGGCCTCCAGCTTTACCTGACCAGGAACCTTGTGCATTCCCTGAGCCACTAGCATCTCCACTTGATTTTGACGTGTGACTAGATTGGCCTGACGCTTCTCCTGATACTCCTTCGGACGCTCCTGCTTGTCCGGATGCATCTCCCGATGCTTGACTAGATTTTGATGCTTCACCTGAGACTTCACCTGATTTTGATGCTTGACCGGATGCTTGACCAGATTTTGATGTTTGGCCAGATATTTCACTAGATTTAGACGCTTGACCGGAAATTCCACTTGAAAATTGTCCTCCAAAATGCCCTGAAGCATCTCCAGATGCTTTTCCGGAGCCACTTATTCCTTTTGAAGCCTCAACTTGTCCTGATCCTTGTCCAGAGCCGTCAGCTTGTCCAGAATATCCTGCTTGCCCTGAGCCACGAGCTTCTCCAGAAGCTCCAACTTGCCCAGATGCTTGTGCTGATCCACTAAATCCTCCTGAAAATTTAAATCCCCCGGATGCACCTGCTGATGCACCTCCTGAGGCTTGTTTTGTTGTTGATGAATCTTCAGATGAATCTCCTGATACTTGTCCAGCTCCAGCGGCACCTCCAGAAATTCCAAATTGTTTATGAAAGCCAATGTTGCCATTAAGTCCAACATGATGATGCACGTTGAAACCCGCTTGGACATCTTTTTTGAACTGACCTTCTCCTGTTATCCCACAACGAGTTTTAAAACTCAATATACATATCACACAAAATAAAATATTCATTAATTGCGTACTCTAGGGTTATGTGGAGTTTAGTTTACAACTTTATAATCATTTTCGTTTAAACTATTTCTTTTACCATGTGAAGCTAAACCTAATATTAGATAAAGAATATGATGCTACAAGATAAAGAGTTTATTGCATACCTTTTACCAATCCGAGTGGATGGATAAATGTTGCTTCGCTTGATATAGTTGCAATCTGAAAAATTCATGTAAAAAAAGGTGAGAAAGTATAAACGAATATCTACATAATTGTTTGCTCACTCATTCCACTAATATTGCGCTATTTATTCTCTAAGCTATTTTGTCTTATTTTGTCTTAAAGAAAATAAGAACCATCTAATTGTGACCAAATGACTAATAGTTATTTAACTAAAAGAAGCTATAAAATTTCTTATTTTCAACGTTTAAAAAATTTGGAAAGATAATCAATTAATTCGATATAATAAATTATAAACTAAAAGAAAAATAATAATAAAACAATACAAATATCATATATAATGTAAGAACACTTTACAACATCTAAAATATGAAAATAATTTATTTTTTCCATAAACATCTTAGAATAATTACTTACATGAATTAAAGCAACAATTCCAAGTATATATAATGCCATTGAATCTTCTTTTTCTTTTTTTTTTTGTTTTATTTATTTCCTTTTTATTCTTTTTTATTATGTATTATAACAAAAATATGTTTTTATAAATTTTTGTTTTTTGATTTGATAAATTGAATGAAATCCATATTTATAGTGTTTTGAATTTAAGAAATAGTTGTTTCTTCACCACAAGTTCACATCTACAATATTAAGGATTTACTTATGGACAAGCTAAGGTTTCGCTCTATTTCACTTAATTATCTAAATGTGTTAATTAATTGATTGCCAATACTTGAATTATTTACTTTTTCAAATTAATTCACACCACTTATACTTTGATGATTAAGGGGATCATAAAGAAGATTGCACAAATAGTGGATGACCACTATTTAATTATGTGATTATATGTTTCTAAAATGTTTTTTTTTTTTATTTTTTTATTAAAAGCTGTAGTAAAATGATTTACTTATTATTGTGGATGGACTAATAATGTTATTTAAATTAGCTTAGAAAATATTTCTATTCGCGTGACAAATCCAAATATTCAAATTTTAAAATATTTAATTATTATATTCTTTTACATTATTTTTAACCAATATAAAACAGACTATCGATTATCATGCCGTAAGATTGAACCGTCTTATTAAATATAATCATAGTTTTCTAGATTTATAACCACTTATGAGTTATGACTTATGTAAAGTGTACCAACAAGCCTATCATTAATTAATTTACCATGGCGTTCATTTTTTTTCACAATATTGAGGCCCAGAGAAGTAGGTTTTTCTAATGTACCAAACTATGTGTTGAAGTCGACGACACCAAGCCCAGCTAGTTATATATATGTCCCGGAGTAAGTCCTCCGGCAGCCCACGGCCCAAGTTTTACGACAAACGGTTATACTACATCCTTAACGTTTAAACTGTATGTGTTTCTTATATTGTAAATTAAGACTGAGGTGTAAGTTTAAGCCAATAAAACTACATGACATAGAAATTCGTAAAGTCGATATTAAAACAGTGGAATGAAGGATTCAAATTCTTAATTAAATTCAACAAATTCAAATTTGACCCAACTCCATTTATATTTTATTCAAAACAAATTCACTTCAGGTATTCCTAATTCGACTGATAAATTTGACCGACGTAAAATTTCTAGTCAACTCTGTCTCTAATACATGCATAATGACTATATATATTGACATTATGGATCACTTCCCTCCGGGGTTATATTGGCTCATTTTAGGATGAATTTTAAATTGACTCGCGAATTACACATATTTCTCGATTAATTGTTGTGGTCGACTCAACCGATAATTTCATTAACCTTATTAAATTTAATCTAAGGAATCCACAACCCTTGGAAGCCCCTAAACATTCTTTGCATTAATATATTAAAACATCATTTCTCAAATGAAAATAACATCTTTGGTTACAACCAATAATATTAGTATAACAAATATTATTCAATTAATTGGTTATTAAGTAGACTTCATTAAAAGCATGATTAGACATTCATGGAATCAGGTACAACTTTGGCCTTTCATGAAAGGCGCATTTTTCGCAAAAAGTACGTAAAAAAATTATAATTCCGTACTATAAAATTTTTATTACTTCACATTTGCCGTCCAAACAAAATAAGAATTTTCCTAAGAGTAGAATTCCTTCTATGTATGGTAATTACACCATATGTTAATTAAGTAGTAGTGCTCTAACATTAACCTTAATTAATGAAGTTAATTAGCATATTATGAATGATAATTAATGCTATGTGCGTACGTTTCGACATATAATTAGCACGTACTAATTTATAATACATCCCTAAGCACCTACAAAGAATGATATATTCTCCATGAACTATCTAGATAGACAAATAAGACAAATTGATCAAGTGGGCAATGGTGGAACCCGAATTCAAAATCAGGGGCTGAAAAATTTTAGGAGCGGAGTACTTCTGAAATAAAAAAAATTAGAAAATTTTCGAAACACTCTAGTTATAAATCGAAAAAAATTCAATATTTAAGGCCCCCTCGCTCCACCGCTGCAAGTGGGTGTAGTGTGCTGATTGCTGAACTCGTCCCTCAATTATTAGGTTGTGTTTGATCCTTTTGTCCATCTGAATATTTAACCATTTGATTATCGATCTCTCTAAACAGTACCAATCACTACTGTTAGCGGTAGGCACGGCCTAGTCTTGACAAAAAATACGAAAAAAGAAAAGACCTAGCTATCTAGAGAGGCAACTAATTGTAGTGATTAGTGAAGTGCAATGAAACTTAATTTTATAGTCACCATACGTTGATCATATGATAGCTTATTCTTTAAGTAATTAAGTTAATTATCAAACACTTATAGTATTGATCTTTTGGTAGCTTATCGGCAATGAATTGTTATTCGACCTCCACTATTTGTTTCAACGTTGGCTTTCTAATAGATTAAGTTAATAAACTTAATTAAAAGTTATAATTAACAATAATTTTCTTTATGAAAAGGGTTAGCTATATGCAATATGCCTATATCATCATAATACACCAGTTGAATTTCTTTTGGTTAAAAGATTGCTATTGGTTTTGTGAACATTATTCCCATAAACTTCCTTTTACATACTACTTTTGTACATTCTATTACTTTGTATGCATGCATGGTGATTCTTTTACTTTAGAATCAAGCTTTTACATTAGAGATGTGGACTTTATAAGTTAATTTAAAAATTAGTGAAATTTTTATAATGATTCTGTTTGGCGTTTAGCTGATTGCTGATAGTAACAACTTTTATATGTAAATTGGTAAGTGGTACATATTCAATAGACTGAACTGTTTGTAGTAATTCGGACTTCAATTTATGCTATTTAACAAACATAAAATTTAGATTAAGTGATCAGATAAATTTTACGATCCAAAAATCCTACTGAAAATCACGAATATGTGGCTTATTTGTTCCCGTCAATTATAATTTATTTTAAAATAGTAAAGAATACATAATAAAAAAAATGGCATATAGTGGGATGATAGGAAATACTAGCTCCGTGGAGACTAATGCAACTACGATGCACATGTTAAGTAATTTAAGAATTAAAAGTACAAAAACAAACAAAAGGAAGATCATTAGTGCGCTTTAGCACAGAAAATGGTAATTTAAGTGCACATAAATCCAAAAAAAAGAAAAAAAAAAAAAAAGAAAGTAAGTTGAAAATATCGTTGATGCAATGTAACGCGTACGTGGTCTTTTGTAAGTACTTCACTTAAAAGTAGCTTTACTATGGCAATAACCTAATCCCTTTGTTATAGTCGATTGTTTGTTATTATATTCAAACTTTTCTTTGTATTAAACATCGACAACTATCAATTAATTTGGATAGAAGGTGTAAATAACTAATTTAAAGAATAAATTACAAAATAACAGATGACAATTCGAACGTAGAGATGTGATTATAAATTAAGACAAATTATATATGACCACATTTCTAAATACGGTTTAGATAACGTGTACCACTATGTACATATTAAGAATCAACAAAAAAAATAACCAGAAAAACTCTCATGAACATGTAAAATTTTTCTGAAATTCTAACGTCAATACTCAATATGGTGTGAACACGTTAGAGAAACTGTAAATTACTATAAAGCTCTATAGTGTGTTTAATTTAAGGCAATAGAATTGTAGCAATAAATTTATGAAGCAATCATGAAGAAGACTAATGAGAGCAACTTGGAACGCATAACTCTTACTCATATGAAAGAACAAACGCAAAAGTAATTTTAGCCTTCTATGTGGAAATTTACTATTTACTCCATTAATAAGTTTGAGCGAGAGGATTAGTAGAGACGGTGCTTTTCACCAACGCTACATAAAAAATGTGATATATTCAGTTAAAAATATTATTTTCTTCAAACTAAACTTGATACATATTGGTACATTATTTACTTAACTTGTCCTTAATTAATATTCTTTTTATCTAATTTAACCTTCGATTCTCCATCTGGTCAATATCATAATTCAATTTGTCGCTATTCATTTTGAAGTATTATTCACAACATTTAAATCATACGGAGTATATTTTTATTCAATTCATTTATATTATTATTTTTTTTGGTTGAAACGTACTTCAATGATAGAACATTTTTATTAAATGTAAATATTTACAAATCATATTTTTTTTATATTTACATTTAAAGTTTAAAAATTATGACTTTTACGAATAAATGAATAAATAATTTTTTATGATTCCGAATAATAGTTTTTCTCTGATTTAAAACCCTTATTTTTAAACTCATTCACTTTATTGTGAATCCTATTCTTCGGTCATCCTAAATCAATACGAAGTACTCGTATATACTTAATAATTAGCATTTGGGAATAATATATAATCATGGGGAAATGATTTAAAGACAAATTTTATTGCTTGTTGTTATGTGCGTGAAGAATGTAGGTTGAAGAAAAAGGTAAAGTGACGATGCATTTTTTTGAATAAAAGTAGGTACACATTTAATGATGGTAATGATATAAACCATAATAATCAAGCTTTATGAATGAACTATATGCATGTCATAAGTAATTTGATATCGTCTTAGACGAGCTTAATAATATATACAATTTTTCAAGTGAGACGGTCTCACGATAAACCTTTCACATACATAAGAAAACATATGTAATTAAGTCATAATTTTGTTAGGCGCAAATGCTCGATACATTCGTTGCCATTACCAAATACCAATCTGGCCAAATAGTTTTAATCATATATATATTTAACGAGTTTTTTTTTTTTATTTTATAATAAGATAATCACATATAACAATTCATAAAACATCATTATTATACTCATGTGATAACTCTATTTTATTTATGATTTTATGATAGCCTAATGAGATAGGGTATATGTATAAAGTGTAGAATGAATGGGTGCAATGCACCATGCCAAGTGCTTTGCATGCCTTAAACCTTTTCTATAATAATTATGATTATATAATACTAATTAGTTTATATTAAGTTTACTTAAGTTGGAGTAGTAATTAATTTGGTAAAGCAATCACTATGGTACGATTTCAAATATTATAATTAGTTTTTGACTTTTGGATCTAATAAAAATTATAAAGGCAGCATGTAAAATGGAGAACCGACCTAGCTACCATGATTCAATAGCTTTTACTAAGTGATTTTTTACTAACATTAAATTTTGTGTGGGACGATCAAAATTTCAGTTTAGTATTAATGTTTTAAATTTTTCATGGTTTTGAATTTAATCGATCAAGTGCACAGTAATTATGTGCATTGGTTAAATCATGCCAATTTACTAAGTAGGTTTTTGTAAAATTTGTAATCATTTTATTTAAGCATTACATTCATATATAACGCTGATATTTTTAATGAGATTAATAATAAAGACGACACGATTTTAGGTAAATGACAAATTCAAAATTAAATCTCGATTTCGACAACGATAAGCTAAATTGATCACAACCACATAAATGCAAGTGGTGTGCCGGGCAAAATTTGTCCAATTCCTATTGATTACTTAATTACATAGTTAGCAATGCAACACACATTAATGGTGTAACATTACGTCGATAAAAGTGGTTGTACATTGTTGCGAGCGAATTGTTTCTTTTAGCCCGATAAAGATAATGTAGTTATTTTCAATGTTTTTTCACGACATCGTATTTGTAGCAAGGATTTGGGATATTTGTACAGACTTATATATACTCAATAATAACGGTTCACAATAGAACTAACTAGCTTTCTATGTGAAAGGCCTTATTACAATAAGTTTAATATGATATTGTCTCGATCACATGAAACTTTGTGAATTTTTTTCCTTCACATTCACTTATCAAATAATACCGCAATATGTGTATAATCATCTTATTATAATTATTTATATATATACTTTAGCTATGGAGGATTAATATTAAGGTGTAGATAGATACTACTATGAAGCAATGTATTGCCGTACGTGTACAAGGATTTTCAGGACCTAGGAGAATGCCTCTTTTCATTAATTTATACATCTTCATTTTTGTTGTTTATTAATCTTTTTTCTTCGATAATCAGCGTGGATTGAGTGTTGTTATTGCACAAAAGAGTTGAATTGTCATTTAAACAATCATCCAAATTTATTAATTAGTAAAAATTGACATCCTTAGCTTCAACCTCATCAATGATTTTTATGTCACAAATAGTAATTCTATACAAAAATAAATGAATTTATAATCATTTTCACAATAATTTAAGGCAACACATGATGAACATATATGAAATATTATTACCAAATATTTTCTTTGTTTTAATGATTTATTTATCTTTTTATTTTAAATTCAAATAAGTACATTTTTTTTATAAACATAATTTGATAAGTTTATCATCCAAAATCATTAGCGCGCAGACACCGATTTCATATATCTTGACATATTTCATGGATAAAATATTTATACAAAGAAATAAAAAAGGTCGTCATTAATTACAACAATTAATTATATTTTCCGTATAAAAAGATAAATAAATAATCGAGAGACATCGAATATATCAAAAGTAATCTTATTATTGTTTCAAGTTAGTTTTGTCGTTTGAGGCTAAGTATATTGTCGTGGAGTGTATGCAATATATTATATATATACATACCATAACAACATATGTAACATATCGATCATGTACTTTAGTTGACCCTTTCTCTAATCCAAAGATTATGCTATAATATTATACCGCGTAACTTTCAATAGCTAAAGTACTACTACTAGTCTACTAAAGGTGTACGTAGTCCATCTAGTCTAGCTATTTATATAGTTTCACTCGATTTTATAGTAGACTAATTAAAAAAACGAAGATATATATTTTATCAATATTTGTCCACGATAAAAAGTAACTGAAAACAGTTATTATGTCTTATCGTGATGGATAAAATGAAATATATTTTACGGACAAATTAATTAATAGACTAAATTATTAAAGTTAATTGAGTATTTAATTTCATTTGTGTGATATGTTACATACATATGTCTTCGGTAGGTCTTTTGTAATTTCTTCGTCATCCTATTTAATATGAGCATGAGATTGATGCACGTATACAGTTTTCTAACTTCTAAAACGATGCGAAGGTTACTAATTAACCACATAATTAAGTCTTAGGTGTACGTATAAGTACACCTAACAAGTACATAATTACGTAGTCGATCTAGGCATTTGTTAATTTATGTTAATGATAAATTAAATCTATATGTTTTAGGTGATTAGTTGAACATCAGTCATTTTCCACCAAAAGATTAGGTTGATTAATTAGATTACTACGTTATTATTAATTAAGTATTAGAAATATAGAATACGAGTATTTATGGTACGTATGTTGCCATGCATGCATATATGAACTCTTAATTAACGATCATTACTAGTGGCTAAGAAAATTTTGTAATCACTTTTCTGAATTCTAATGCTCCGTATTTATTTTCCTAGGACTATAGGTGGTTAGGATATATCTTAACAAATGATCAACACTAATTGACATAGTTTAATAGCCGGTGAGGTAATTTTAGGTAAGGGGCCGAAAATATTTAAGGGGATGAAATATTGTCGAGGTTTTCTCATGTGTGCGCAGAGGCACCACCATTCTACACAGGCACCACCATTCTACATTAGTGGACTAATAGCGAGGGGACATGTTTATGCTACTCCTCCTATCATCAATTGGTTTTAGGGTGAAACCTCACTTGTAGCTGGTGGGCTTGATTCTCCATCTCGCTTGTCCTGTAAACCCGTTGTGGAGTACTCAACAAGTGGTATCAAAGCCCACGGTTAGGCTTGGGATTTCCTTTGCAAGGTCACGATTTGGCGACATGCTCGAGATGCGTGGTGCAAAGTAGCACTATCACTGGCCTTCTTTTTTCCCGGTTCTAGCTAATGTGACGAGCTCCAAACTCAAGTCATGAATATAACAACACTAAACTACTTTACCAATAACTTAGTGCACAATTATTGTTTAGATTATGAGAAGATTGCGCAACATATATATAGATATTTTTAAGAACACTAACCTTTATATAGCCGTCATAATTATCACAATTTTTCAATTGAGACGGTCTCACGATATTTATTCGTGTAATCTCTCACATGAGATAGCTTAGTTAATTCTGCTTTTTAAATTGAAAGTTACTTTGATTTAGTGTAGGTCTCATGTGATCAGACCTACTGTATAATTATTTCAATCGATTTTCATTCATATAGTTTTTTTTTTATATAAAAAATATTGATCAAAATTACTTTTGCATTAATATCAACTAACCAAATAAATGAAATACCTCTAATTATTAAAGAGTGGCAAAAGTTAGATAAATCATTAATCACGTTATGCAACGGCGTTTTTATTTGTTAAGAGTGTATTTGCTTTTTTAATATCAATGATGATTTCCTCTCCACCAACTAAAATCAACCATAAACAAAGATTAAATTGAAATTATAATTAGGACTTCCGTCGAAATCGTTAAACTCGAATAATTTAAATAGTCATGGTGAAGTTAGAAAAAATATCAGGTATAGTAACTAGGCAATGAATGATTTGAGTTCATCTTATCAGCTTAATTGGTCAAAATTCAACTTAAATTTAGTTAAAATTAAAGTCAAAGTCAACCTCAACCAAAATCAAATTGAGTTGAACCCTAACAAAATTGGGCTCGAATTAAATTTTTGTTTAGACTCATATTTATTTTGTAATTTAACATTAAATTGACTCGATACTAAATATTTTGTTACACTTTTGAAAGTAAGGACAAATGCATATTTAATCCGATATCCTATTCTTATATAAACTTATATTCAATTTTTTCGATAAAATAGAATCGAGTCAATTTAAATAGAATCGAGTTCAAGTGGTCAACCCGTATATCACTTGTTTTACCCGTATTGTTGTTCATTTCGAAGATTATTCATTTACATAAATTTCAAAAAACAAAAAATTAATTTACTTCCTCCATTCTTACTAATTGTCAATGTTTGATTAAAATTATATTCCTCATAATACAATCAAAATATATATATACAATTGAATGGAACGAAAAAAGTATAAAACAATAGTAATCTTATCATATTAATTATTTTTTATTTATTTATTCAGGGAGTTTAAGTACGTCTAAGATCACTAGAAGCCTTTTCTCAAGTGTAAATTTGTTACAATTTAAAATTTTACATCCAATAAGTATTCTTGTATTCCCACCATGACAAGCGAGTGACGTTTTCTACTATTATGTGGAGAGGGAGAGGAGTGAAAAAAGTGAACTAAAAGTAGGTCTTAATATAAATAATTTCTTTAGATTAATAATTTTTTACTTTTTCAAAATATATTTCTTTTCCTAAGTTTGGAATCTAAATGTTTAATTCGACTGCGAAGTTTGAAAGTGGTAACAAGTTATAATACACTTCATATATAATATAAGTTTCGGTCAAATTTTTTTATGAAGATTCTCATATGTAACAGAAAATCAATAACAACCTTAACATATATAACTAGTATAGAACTTTTAATTGTACATTTACCATCACCTTAAGTTGTCACTCACTACATTATTATGAAATTGTCTCTCTTTAATCTGTCATTTAATTTTATATTCTTCAAATTTGAAATTAATAATAAATTAACTATTTAATTAACTTTGATAAAATAAAATATGATATAAATATTTTTATACAAAGATTACCGCTGTTATCTTTGTATAATCTCAAAATAATTAACCAATATCAACCAGTTACTTAAGATCACATGTCTCACACATAACATACGTCTCATTGGTAGAGAGACACAAAATGAGATAAAGGGATCGGCATTGATATCATCATATCAATCTTGAATCATCTTCCCCCTAACCGATACTTTAAATCAAAAAACATGTCTACATAAAAATTACCACTATTATCCTCATATACAGATTTAAAATAAGCAAAAATCGAAAAAGTCGTCATCATATTAATATATTATTTTATAAATTTATATTATTGAACTATACCATACACCAAAAGAATATATATATATAGTGAACATATCACAATCTCTTTCAAATTCTACATCAAATATATCTCACTCAAACACATAACACATACACACTCTTTTATTTCCACCATACTTTTTTTTTTCTTTTTTGTGTTGAATGCTTATTTATGAACGTACCCTTCGCCGCTCTCTTCTCATCTTCCTTCTTTATTGAATAACTAACTTATTATATCAACTTGATATATTAAT
>JAUEKU010166636.1:0-11659 GCA_032274805.1 Gypsophila paniculata
TTCATTCATACATCGGAGAGAAACAAAAAACAATGTCAAGCATAAAAAAAATGATACAAACCCTAAGACGACACATAAAAGCACCATGGGAAATAACAGGACCATGTGCATCACCAGAGTACAAATCAGCCGTACCTAAAGCCACTGAATACAGACCCTACTGCCCCGTCACGGAGCCACACCGCGCCATCATACCAACTGCTAACCCCGACACCGTCTTCGATATCAAGTATTTCCCTCGGGATCAACGCCGTAACCGTCCCCCTATTCGCAAAACTATTCTCAAGAAATCTGATGTTATTAATATGATGAAGGACAAGAGTTTTGGTCTTTCTGATTTTCCTCAGCCTTATCTTGCTGATGCTGTTGAGGAGGATTATAGTCACATTGGTGGCGGCTACACTACTAAGTGATTTTCTCTCAGGTATCCTTATACGATCTGATTGTTAACGTTTGCTTTTGGACCTGTTTTTTAAGTAATGTGGGCCTAATAATGATGAAATGAGTCATGACTCACTGCTTTATGTTATTTTTGAGGAAAAAAGTGGGCCAATTATTGACGGTATAAAAGTAATTGTGTACAAAAAGAAATTTAACAATTGGATGGATCGGAGGGGTAGCAAGTTTCATGTGGCGACCGTCTTAGGTGTGACACATACCTCCTCCATTCCAACATGATCCTCCTATATATGAGTACTCCCTACGATCCTTCTGATTGTTAACGTTTGCTTTTGGACCTGTTTTTAAGTAATGTGGGCCCAATAATGATGACATGAGTCATGAATCACTGCTTTATGTTATTTTTGAGGAAAAAGTGGGCCAATTATTGACGGTATAAAAGTAATTGAGTAGCAAGTTTGTGTGTGGGGTAGGGTTTGGTGATTTGTTTGGTTTTATTTTACCTCTGATTATATCTTGTATATTCGTCGTTAGCTTCGGGCTTAATTGATGAATGAATGAATGAATGATATACAGTGATTGGTTTTGTCAAGGTGTGCTAGTGTAGGTGCGAATCAAAGTTGTGGAGGGAGGGATGATTATTAGTTTCTCGGGACGGTTATGATTTTAATTGTTTCTCAGGAGTCAGGACAGACTGTGAAACTAATGAGTTTTGTGTACTTTGATTTGATTTCTCTCCGTAAGAGAAAAGAAAAAATGGTGATTTGATATGTGACGATACCTGAATTGCTATGTGAAGTTCAGTTTTCGAACCTTTCTAACCAAAAGTTTATTAATTGTGAATAAAATATTGTCATTCTAATATGAAAACGCTAGTTCTTATGAATTAGCAGCAAGCTTCCCGAAAGCTTTCTGTAATATCGTCTTAACCTCTATCCATGTTTAAAAGTTTTTCAATGTAGTCCACCCTATTTTCGGTGTTAATGACAACTAGTGTCACTTAAATGGAAGTTAATTGCGAATTTTAAAGAGTGGAATAAAAGAAGTCTTTATCTCCTACCCCTTTGTGATAAGATTCCAATAGGCTCCATTCCGTTTTGATGAAGCGAGTAAGAAGGACGGATATAAATGTGCGCGTAAGATGAGTTCTGAATTTCTGATCACCATAATCATGGGGTTAGATATATAACTTGCTAGCATAGAAAAAAAAGGTCCCGTCATGATTGGCATTAAGCTTCTAGAAAGCTTGTTTCAAATGCACAAAGGAGGCTACTTATGAGAACAGTTTTGCTTTATTTCTTATAAGAAGGGAGGTCTTTACATACCGTTCGAGGGCTTCATACTTTGGTTTCTTTGCATTTGAGGGGTTGTCACAGCTGATCAGTATTTACTCTGTGGAAAGAAATTAGAGTATGTTTCACTTCATAGTAAGATGAGAACGTCATTAACGACTACTAAGAGTGGAGAAACTGGTATATATCAATTCTATCATTAGCCGCATATCATGTTGCACTGCTTATCCCTTTCGTCCCGTTCCCTGATATTGTTAGTTTGTATTGCGATCAAGAGAAGAGGTGAGAGTATGCACATTTCAGTCAGCATCAGAGTTTTTAACTGCAGGATAGTTTTATAGTTTAATTGGGTAGCTTATTGATGTTTATACTTATATTTCGGGTTTCAAGAGTTTCGGTTTTTTTTTCTTTCAAAAAGTGGTTCAGAGATAGGAAGTTTAATCGTTGGTGCTGTGTCACATCGGCCAAATTTATTATTCTAAACAGTATTTAGGGAATTTAAGCTTGAACGATCTACATTGATTGTTTAGACATAATCTCCTTCCTCTATTTATTAGGTAGTCATCATGCATTGTAGTATATATGAAATGCCTAATTTTTCTCTGCTTTGTTCACCCTTCTTTTTGGCGTGGCATGAGTTTGAAATTCTGGGCCTTTGTTTAGTTAAAGGACGGTTTGGGGGAGAAGAGGAAGAACGAGGGAGGAGGTCAAGGAGGAAAACAATACAACAGAAGATAGATAATTAATAACTGCATGTGTCGGTCGCTATGGGAAGCAGTAGCGAAGAGAGGAGATTGTATGAGTAGAATCTGGGACTTTGTATTGCTTCCTTTTTGCTTTAAAGCTGTCGGTTTCATACTTTCATTTGTGTGTTACTGTTAAGACTATATTTGCATCCATTTCCATGTTATTTTCCCTAAATACTTGCAATTTTAGACTTCCATTACTTTTTGTGCTATGAGTCCTCCATTTTTGAAGTTTTGGTAAATGTGAATTGATTTGCAAATTTTAAATAGTGGATCCCTCACCTCTTTGTGACTCAATGCCAAAAAGTTCCGTTCAATTTTGATGAAACGCAAAGAGGGAGAACATAAATGTCAATATACTAATTATCCGTGCTGAATTTGCATCACTAATTACTTCCAATCATTACTTCCAATCATCATACCCAAGGGAGTAGATATTACGGAGTAACTTGCGAATATGGATAAAGAGGTTATGACATTATTAGTGAAAGTTTTTAGAAAGCTTGTTGTGAGTCAATGGAGTAGGCCACTCATTAGAAGTATGTTGCTATCAAAAGGGAGTTTTGGTGGAAAGCTGTCGTAATAATGGATGTGATTACATTGTTGTTTGCTGGAGGTTGATTACATGGTTGTTTGCTGGAGATTCTTTGGATTGACATTTTTAAAATTCAAGAATGGATCTCCAAGTTGGTGAATTGACATGTTATATCAAAACATGGTGGAATTGAAGTCTTAGATCAAATGAATCTGATATGATATCTTGATTCCGTCTCAGAATGCCATGATCTCTTTTCTGTGGATCGGTAACTTCATAAATAAAGGGGCCTTTTGAACGACTGTATGGTTTATATATAGGAAGTTATATTCATTGGTGTTTACATTGGTTAACTTTATTAATCTGAATAATTAAGGGTATGTTGCTGAAATGATGTACGTTGATTTTTTTCAGAGAGAAATCCTTTATTAAGAACCTATTCTTAGTTATGAACTTCCCTTAGCCAAACACTAGACTTGTCTTAGAATATGAACTTCCCAAAACGACAAGAATCTATTCTTAGTTATGCTTGGTCTGCTCCTCCTGTAGCCTCTTTTTTTTAAGAAGTCAATTGCTGCATTATGAGTTTTGAGTTGAAGATCGTCCCTCAAGTTATGCTGGTACACTTGCACGCCCTTCTAACCAAAGCTGTCTTACTATCAATACGACAACTTTACTGAAAACCTCATGGGATCCTGCCAATGTCGGTGTAGAGGGATCAGATGTTTGTAGCTTTTCTCTGTGTTTTTTATACAATGATTGGTACAATAGAACAAAAAAACGCAACCACTTTATTGAGCCGTTTTGCGTTAAGAGTGTCATCACCATAACATTTTGCCCCATCATTGTCCCTTTATGTTTTATGTGGAAAAAGACTTGATCAGCTGAAGGTCTGCATGAAATATGAATGGTCTCGGTATCTGATTGTCGATAGGTGTGATTCTGCTATTCATTTTGTTTGTAAGCGTCTCTTTTTTAAGCATTCCCTAATTCATTCATGTGTTGGCAGGGACTTCACTAGACTGTGCAGAGGAAAGTAACCTTTATGCCAACTTAGGCTTTGCCAAGAAGCTCTTGTTTTTCGATGTCTACAGTAATAACTACTTATGTATCGACGAATCTGTTTGTTCATGAATTTGTATTTGAAGAAAATTCATTGGTGGCATTTCTGTCCACTTCATGTTTTAATCTGGTTGATACACTGTATTCCGACTGCTGGTTTACTGCATTTCTGATATAAAAACCTATGGAGTTATTCATTATACTTGCCTTTTAACCTGATACAAAATGCACAGTAACATTACAATTGCAAGTAGAGGGAGCACTACTTCAAAGAGTGTCAACTTACTATTTGACAATGCAAGTATAGGGAGCAGAATCCCGAAGTAAATGTCTTGGGAATGTCTTGTTCGTGGGCTTGAACAAGACATTTACTTTACAAAGCTCTGGCCCTCCAACCCATTTGGAACTCGTTTATCCGCTTGTTCGTGGGTGTACAAATTCATTTTAATCCCGGCCCAAACCCACATTTTAACAGCTCTAACTCGCAAGCTGCCAATCGTATGTCAACTATGAATATGTGATACACTTACGTTTATTTCAAATAATCTCGCATGTAAACCGGTGTTACAAAAAACGTAGAAAAATAGGAAAAAAACCTAGGGCTCTTGGTGAACTTTATTCAACCTAATAAGTAGATCTCATCGATAAGGTTGCCCAGAGACCAAAATTTGACCCGAAAAGCGAAATTCGAACTTGACTCGAAACTTAAACAGTCTTGACTCGACTCAAAATTGACCAAAACACGAACTGATCCAACCCGAAATAGACCTGACAAAAATAACGTTGTGTAACTTGAAATGACTAAAAAATAACTAATTCTGGGTCTGGTCGGATTAGGTCGGATCAGGTCATTTTCTTAGATTATACACCTAAAAAAATAACCAAACTTTAAAAAAAAAAAACAACTTATGGTGATTAAAAATGCTTTATTACCAAATTTGTATGATTTCACCCGACCTGAAAATGACCTGATCCTATCCGACCCGACCCAAATTGTCCCAAACTCAAATGAATCAAAGATAACAGACTTGAGATTCAGAATAATCTGACCCATACCATAAGATAGACCTGAAATGAACCAACCCAAACGGACTCGACCCGAACGATACACTTTAATTTAACCACGAATACAGAAGAGGAAATCAATTCAATTTGAAAAATAAAAAATTGTTGATAAGTAGTAGTTCTTCTTCTTCTTGGCTATTCTTGGGGTGCTTATTTTGAAGGTATTTGCATTTGATTAATGCTTGACATGTTGACATATACTCCTCCAATTTGTTTATTTCACTTGTAAAAATATATTCATCGGTTTTTATTTGGGTGGATGTTTTTTGGTCTACAATTATTCTGCTCTCAACAAATTTTAATTGTGAAGGACCATCTTTTTTTTAATGAAAGCATAGTTACAGAGAAAAAAGAAATGGTCTGAAATTGTGAAAGACCGTCTTTTTTGAGACGTTGTGATTGCCTATATTGATGACAAGCTATTGTGTTTTCAAGCGACATGTAAGCGTTAATAGAAGCTCATAGTTTTACGAAATTGAAGTGAACACAAGAGTTAAAGACGGTTGCATAGCTAATTGTTGGCATCATTTCATGTTATAAGGTTGCACATACTGTAATTTATAGAATCATTATGCTATAATAACTTATAAAAGTTTGACATCTTAAACTTACTACGCCGCCTGTCACATAATGAATTACAGTTTGACTCGTGCATCTTTTAGTTGTTAAGCCATAACTCATTCGTAGACTACACCAAATACACGAAATTGCGTCGTTTTACTCATAACCAGTTATAGCATAATCCAAAGTTACATAACAAGTTTGTGTGTGGTTAGTGGTCATCAGTGTTATATGCAGTTTAAATTACAGTAAGTTTTCCCTTGCTTTAATATAAAATTATAATATAATACTCGTAATTATTTCAAATACTAAACCAATTACCAGTTCGATTTGTCAATTACGGTCCTTGTAGTGCTGCCTCATATAATATGCATGAAGTTTTGGCTTCTAAGTCATATCAGTGGACAGTGGTTGATTGCGTTACGTTACATTATCCGTTGCTGACTTAGCTACCATTTGAACTTTTATGTCCAACCAGGGGATTTGATGTGGCGTATGTGTTCTTTGCATGGGACTGCCGCCTCATAGGATGCCTGTAGCTATTTTCAGACATTAACAAGTTGTCGAATGTGGCATTATGGATTCGACACTTTTAAACTGTAGCTTACATCATCCACAACTCAGCACGCTAAATGTTACCTTAGGTGTAAATCACCAGTTACTTCCGTGGAGGAAACAATGGGGCTTGTTTAACATACATCTGAAGCTGCGTTCTGATACAGCAATTTACTATAGAAAGCTTCCACAGTATCAGCGTTATCCCAAGCTTCCCCCTGGTTCTGGGAATTTCACATCCTTAAAACCACGGGATCAGGTCAAAGATCACCCTGAAACAGATGCGGGATTTGATGGCGGATATGATGATCCAGATGGTAGTGTTGCTTCCAGTGAAACGAAAGACGCGGAAGGTGAAGAGGATGAGCATGATGTTTGGGAAAATGATGAAATTGAAGCTATTACGTCTCTATTTCAGGGGAGGATACCACAAAAACCTGGGAAGCTGAATAGGGAAAGGCCGCTTCCACTTCCACTTCCGTATAAAGTTCGGCCGTTGGGATTTCCGACAGTAAAGAGGCACATCAGGACTTCTTCTTTGCCTGCAGTTTCATCAAGACTGTCTCAGTCTAAGCGTATTTATAAGGATCCTGTTTTTTTAGTCAATTTAGCAAAAGAAATTAGAAGCCTTCCTGCGGACCAAAATGCTTCTTCTGTTCTCGTCAGATGGGGTAAGTTTTTTCAGAAGGGGTCCTTGTCCTTGACCATTCGGGAATTAGGTCATATGGACCTTCCTGAAAGAGCCTTGGAGACATTTTGTTGGGCTCAGAAACAAACCCACCTGTTTCCAGATGACCGCATTTTGGCAGCAACTGTTGAAACATTAGCAAGGGCCCATGATTTTAGATTACCATATGACCTGAAGAAATTCGTTAGTCTGGCCAGTCGTAGTGTTTTGGAAGCAATAGCCAGAGGATTTATTAAAGGAGGAAGCTTAAATCTTGCGTGGAAGCTTTTATCTGCGGCCAAAAAAGGTAAAAGAATGTTGGGCTCCAGCATCTACACCAAGCTAATATTAGAGCTTGGGAAAAACCCTGAAAAAGAGGACTTCGTTATCACCCTGTTGGAAGAGCTTGCTGAAAGGGACAGTCTGGACTTAAGTCCACAGGATTGCTCCGCCCTCATGAAAGTCTGTGTTCGGCTTAAGAAGTTTGAACTTGTGGAGTGCTTTTTTGATTGGTTTCAAAACTCTGGTAACCTGTCAAGTGTGGTAATGTACACCACTATGATCCACAGTCGTATGTCTGCAACGAATTACAGGGAGGCATTAACTCTTGTTTGGGAAATGGAGAGGTTGAATATTCTTTATGATCTGCCAGCTTATCGTGTGGCAATTAAGCTATTTGTCGCCTTGAATGATCTTCCTAGGGCAGTGAGGTACTTTTCAAAGATGAAAGAAGCGGGTTTTTCTCCAACGTATGATCTTTACAGGGATATGTTTGTCATCTACTTGCTTTCTGGGAGGATTGCTAAGTGCAGGGAGCTTTCAAAGGAGTTGGAGTTGGCAGGATACAAACTTGATGCTGAACTGAGGTCTGAGTTGTTGCAGCGTGAGAAAACTATCTGGTCGGGTGTGTAGGTGTATTATATGGATTGTTTCTCAGGGTAAATTACTACCTTGCTTCTTGTTCGCCTTCTCTAGCTTCATTATATTTCTTACTTTTATGTGATCGATACTTTATTTTGTTGTACATAACTGTGCGTGATTATTTGGGCTCTTCAAATTGTTGTTATAGCTGAATTTTCTCATATGTAGTTTTGTGTGATTCATGAACTAATTGGAAGCTATTTATCGTGGAAAAATGTAGTAGTGTTTGCTTCCTTGAGACTCTCATGTCATTTTTATGGGAACTGGGTAATTGGGTATAGGAACAGTCGATTTGTGAGATGATAACCTCATTTTTTATCAGTTGCTATCGGAGCGCTCCCTTTGTTGGCTATATAAAGCATCCTCTTCTGCTTTGGAATATGCCTAAACGTGGGTTCTTCTATTGCAGAGGTCTAACCAACTCTCTTTAGATCCAGAAAACTAGACAGCAGAAGAGGTACAATAGTGGTATACTCGTAATGAACAACCAATTGTAGGTCTCCTAAGTACAATTCCCTATTAGCAAAGATAATGTTGAAGGCATATTAAATAGGTACTTAGAACACAAACGGAAATGGTCTTAAAAAATTTGTTTTGTAAAACCGCCTTTTAAAGACTGTATGTAAATCAAAAGGATACTATGGAGACATAGTGTTATTAGGATGGTGGAATCAAAAATTTTATCATTCGAAGGCCATGTTCAAAACTAAACTTAACCTACCAGCGTAACCAGACAAAACTGAACTTAATGAGACTTAAATTGGACCTATGTAACTTAAACATTAATCTTCATTCCACAAGCACAGAACTGTGGAAGTATATTTTGTTCTTTATTTGACCATGCAATACTTGGTTCTTTCTTTCGAGCTTTAAGTTTTGAGATCATTGCACTTCATCCATGACGGCATATATGGCCAATGTTGAAGGAGGTGACGTGCATGACTGATGTCAAAACTGTAATTTGGGACTGTGCACTTGGTATCTGATTCGTGCTTATTGAAATTCTCACTTTTAACTTAAATTTCCATTCTATCCTTACCTCATATCTTAGAGTACCTAAATGAAAATAAGATACGCAGTTGTGCTGTACGTAGAGAAGAAATCGACTAGATATGACTATGATTTCCAGGTCATTTTTCTTTTCTTTTTCTTCGTATTAGAGTTACGCTTTTCTGGCCAAGCAACCTTGCCCTTTGAGTAGCCTGCGGATATTGGTTTGTGCTGTCTCGCTGTTCAGACTGATTCCGAACATTGATGATAATGAGTTAATCTACCTTAATTATGGGACTCACTGTACTGGCACTTTAGTGGAAGACTGATATAGTGATATATAGTTATAGGGTATAAATATTTGATGTTTATACTATTTCTATTGTTGCTATAGCCATGCTACTATGCTAGTGCTTTTATTATAATCTAATTTAGGATCTGATATGTTTGTAACTTCTGAACAGATATAATACTCAGTAAAATGGGTGAAGGTTAGCTGTCAGTCAATCAATCAAGTGCCACTGGATGTTCCGCTTTATGATTCTGTCCTCTTAGCACGCTGCTGATGCAGTAGGCACAGTTGGACAGGTTTTAAAATGTTTAGACCATCAGACGCAGGAGGTTGTTAAATCAAAGTTGTTCGGACTTCGCAGCGATTCAAGATAATGGTGGTGCAAATGTGCAATGATTGAAATTGATATTCTTCGTCATCTAGTTGAGCATGATAGAGTTGGATCTCTGTGTGTAGTTCGAGCTTCTAAAACCATGTACTTATAAAGCAGTAATTGGAATGACGGACATGGATTTAATGTTCTCACAAATAATTGCTGTTGGGCGCAGCTGTGTTCAGATTAAGAGCTGGTTCGACTATTACAATCACATCTGCATTGTAAGTGGTCGTCCTTTTAAGCTACTTTAGTACTCCGTATATGTTTTTAGCTTTCCTTTTTTTGTCATCAGGTTTTTCTGTGTTCATGATTCAGTGCTCTATGAATGAACTGCTCAGATAGTGTGGTTTTTTTACAGATAATCCTGTCAGTAGATTAGAAATTTATCCAACTTAAATCTAATTTGCTCGTAGTCAGTATTCTTACCCATCAGTTGTCAGCAATAATGTATTCTTTGTCTCTACTCCCATTTTCTGTCTGGACGCTAAATGCACACAGTCTTAGCTCTTAACCACGTAAAAATTGTCAATAGCTGATCACTTCGTTGGCTTTATATGCCAACCTCCTTTGTGCGATGATTTATTCAGGTATTTGAGCAAACTTGGACTGAGTTTATATGATATCTTATAGAGGAATAGATATCGATGCCCTTTTCATGTGGATCTTGTTCAAGAATTTGAACGACAGCTGTTGGAAACTGTAGCATGTGTGGTTCTTTGAAGCTTAGTAATATACTTCTCGTGTCTTCCGAGTATTTTTGGCTACCTTACAATTAGGTATTGCCGTATTGGTCAATTTTATTGATAGTTCTTGCCTTTTCAGCTTGGCTATTTTGGTATCTCAAGTTTTTGCTAAAATGCATCTTTGCGTTATACAGAGGATGTCTGCAGCGGAAAAACATTTCAGCCCTATGTCAAACTTCAGATACGATAATCCAAACCATAGCTCCACAGTTTCCACCAGGCACGACAGAGCCCTGAAGTTATCCGAGGTAATGTGAAATATATGTGAAACTAAACATGGTTTTGATCCATCATTCTCTTACCTCTGGATCACTCATGTGAAGAGTCGAGTTTCATTTGTATACATACTGTAATTTGTTTTGTTGTTCAGCTTCTGATTTTTTTGCACACCATAGCTTCAGATTTAAGTGTATCTATAGCACTCATAAGATTTCTTAATTAAACCCGCAAAAGTATTTTTTTTTGCCGGCTGTAAATAGAATATCAGTCACGCTTTCAACGACTATGAAATGATTTATACTCCGTAAATGATTTGATATCTTATGTTGCTTTCACGGTGATGGTTGCCTGGTGCCCGGTGTCCTGGGGGTCTTATTGCCGTCTTGACTGTGATAATTTTCTGGTGTTTGGTTGACGACGAAACTGTGTAAAATTACTTGTCTCCTCTCCTATCATGAAAACGCATTTTTCGTCGTTTGTCCTTTTTATATTATTATTATTATTATTATTATTATTATTATTATTATTATTATTGTTGTTGTAGATGTTTGAATGAATATGAAACTGTGTTGCATAACCTAATTTAGTCTAACAAAAACTCAAAAAAACCAATAATTTTAAAGCGTTGACTAGGAAGCAATACAATCAGTATATAGATCGTTCAAGCAACAAACATCTACATGAAACGAGTACAACCCATTAAGATCGTACCCCTTATCATCCAATCCAAAGGTTACATTGGCGTATCTTGTTTGATTTATATTCATAACTACAATAAAAATATCAAATTTCTATAATTTTTTTTTATAATGTTTAGCTGAAATTATTCATATTGCAAAACGTGCATCGGCAAGTGTAATAAAGTCCAAATGTAACATTTTTGGTGCGGAAGCAAGGGAGTGTATGCTTCAATGGAATATATTCATTTGTTTTACGTAAGATCATATAATTTTTCATCGAAAATATAATTTTGTAAAGAATTTTGTTATTACAAATATAAGTATGTTAGTGCTGGTCTCTAGTTTTTTGTATTTTTTAGGAAAAATTATCAATTATAGCCTTATAAAATACTCAATTTTTAAATTACAGCCTTTTAAATTTTTTTTTACAAATTACAGCCAAAATTTTGACCGCATTCACACTTTGCAGCCACATCGGTGCTCCGACATTAAAATACACTGAATTTCAAATTTTCCCTCCAAATTGTTTTGTTTTGGACGAAAATACCCTCCTACA
>JAUEKU010166647.1:0-11658 GCA_032274805.1 Gypsophila paniculata
TATTTATACATTTTGTATATTTTTGAAATGTTAAAATTTTTTTCCCCTAATTTTTCTCGAGATATTTTAATTTAATTAAATGTTTTGTTTAATTACAGAGTGAAGTAAGTAAAGGATGTCAATACTCAGCAGATTCTTTCACAAGAGACCTCCTGATGGTTTACTTGAATTTGTTGACAGAGTTTACGGTGAGTTACTCTCTTATGAGACCGTTGTATATGTACTACTAATACAAGTTATTTGTGACTTAAAATATAATTGGGGCTGATATAGAGAGTCACAATTTTAGTTACTTTATCTTATTTGTACGCATACGACGGTCGTGCAGGAAAATTTATATTTATTGTTTCTAGTGTGCTGTTAACTCGTACTTACTTTGTTCCATCCAATTGTATACGTTGCTCAAAATCACCCCCTCGTATATTTTGAGAAACGTATACAATTGGATGGAACGACTGAAGTATGTTAATATGTATTATTTTTTATGTTCTTTGTGTTTCGGTTGAGCGAGTGCTACTGTGTAAGTTTTTCTGGTTGTGTAGGGTTGTTGAAGTGTTACTTCGTCTGTATGATTTATATTGTCTCCATTTGACTTTGGTCGGGAAATAAAGTTAGACGGTGTAGACGAGCTTAGGTTTGGGTGGAGGTAGTGTGAATGAATGGGGGTGGGGTTGTGATTGAACCGTAAAGTCCAATTGGGCGCTCCTCCCCACGTCTCATAGCTGTACTCAGCGGGTTTGATACTGTGATTGAGGGGTTGTGGGGTTTAAAAATTGGATGGTATGGTAAATTGTTTTAGGAACATCGGGGATTTTGCTGCAATGATTGTAGGAAAGATGACGGACTGTGAATTGAACTGTTGATTTGTCCTAAAGTAGTGTAAACGGTAGATATTAGAGAGGATGTTTTTGTTATGGCTGAGCGAGAGCATCTTTTAATTGATGCCTTGATATTGATAGTGTAGGCGTATGCATGATGTTAAGAATCGTTTTTTTAGAAGAAAAAAAATATTGGTGGCGGGGAGGCACTTATGTTGAAACTGTAATAGGGGTTGGAGGTTGTTTATAGTTATCCTACGGTGTATGAACAATTTGAGGTAGAGGTGCCACGGTTGTTTTTGATGGTAGAAGTGTGTTATTATCCTGGCGAAAATCACACTTGGTAAAAGAAGTTGATGGCACGGATGCTTGTCTGCTAAAGTTACCGTGGGAGATTGAGCTTATTTCTAAGCGGTTATACTGTATGGCTTCAGTTTGAGGATTTGTGTAGCCACACTTTCAGGTTTTCTTACCGGTCCTTTTCTTTGTTTTGCGTTGCAGTTTTTGATTCATGTTTTTCCACTGATGTCTTACGAGATGGCATCTACCATTTGTATCTACACGAGGTTATAAACGAATTGCATGAAGCATTCCCTCAATCGTCGTTTCTTGCTTTCAACTTTCGAGAAGGCCAGAAACGCAGTCAATTTGCAGAAATATTATGTGAATATGACGTCACAGTATTGGATTATCCTAGGCAGTATGAGGGCTGCCCCATCTTGCCATTGTCATTGGTACATCATTTTCTTCGTGTTTCAGACAGTTGGCTATCTGGTCGTAATCAGCATAATATTATTTTGCTGCATTGCGAGAGAGGTGGTTGGCCTTTGCTGGCATTTCTTTTGGCCTGCTTTCTAATTTTCAGAAAACTGCATAGTGGTGAAAAGAAAACACTTGAAATGGTCCATCGCGAAGCACCAAAAGGGTTTCTAAAGCTCTTATCTCCCCTGAATCCATTTGCGTCTCAGCTTCGTTATCTTCAATTTGTTGCGAGGAGGAATTTATCACCAGAGTGGCCACCCCCTGAGCGCACTCTTTCCTTAGATTGCCTAATTCTCCGAGGAATCCCTATCTATGATGATAACAAAGGCTGCAGGCCTGCCATCCGTATCTTTGGTAGAAATCTCCGTAATAAGGATGGGCTGTCAACTCAAATGCTTTTCTCAATGTTGAACAAGAAAAAGAGTCTGAGGCATTATCAGCAGGTTGGTGTTTTTTTCTAATAATTTGCGAGTTACTCGTCTTTGTATTCACCCATTCTGTTCTGATCAAAATGATCATTTACTGCAGGCTGACTCTGATGTGATCAAAATTGATATACAATGTCCAGTGCAAGGCGATGTTGTGCTTGAATGTGTCCATTTGGACTTGGAACTAGAAAGAGAGGTTATGATGTTCCGTATAATATTTAACACTGGTTTTATCAGGTCAAACATTCTAATGCTAAACTGTGAAAATTTGGATATACTTTGGGATGCCAAAGAGCGATATCCTAAAGGTTTCAGAGCTGAGGTTCGTATTTTCACCGTGCAGAGATTGTACTCTTAACCGTCTTGTCTGATGCGGGAGAATTTATATTTCTGACTACTGACAAGGTTCTTTATTTTTCATGCCAATTTGTAAACGTAGGTAATCTTCGGTGAAGTTGAGAAATTGTCTCCAATGAAAGAACCAACATCAGTTCTAAATGGTGAAGAAAGGGGTGGATTGCCTCTCGAAGCTTTTTCAAGGGTTCAAGAACTCTTTAGTGGTGCAGACTGGGTTGAAAACAGTGACGATGCTACTTTGTGGGTACTCAAGCAACTTTCTGTTTTACAAAATAGACTAAGCTCAAACACATCTCCTGATGACTCCGAAGAGGCATCTAGCATTGCTGACAGTTATGATTTCATGGAGCCTGAGAACTTTTATGATTCGTCGAACACTAGTGTGACCGGAAATAATTTCCTTGATGACCCCTTGTCTCATGATTCTGCATCAGATGAAGCGTCAGAAGTTTTGTCCAATCCTTCGGGAGACAGAAGTTTTATAAAATACATAAACTCAGCGGATCAAGATGTCGAAAATGATGATTTACATGATGCAAACAGTCATCTAGATCATGTTGCGTCAATGGGTGAAGTTACCTCTTTGACGGCTGTGCACCAAGAAATTGTAGTTCAGCCTTCTAATGCCTTAGAGATAAATAAATCTGATAAGGCATCTGTACCCCCGCCGCCGCCGCCACCACCACCTCTTCCTCAATCGAAGGCATTTACTCTTCCCCCGCCTCCACCACCACCACCACCACCACCACCTCCTCCTCTTCATGATAATACTACAAAGCCTTACACCAGCTCCACTCACCCACCGCCTCCACCTCCACCTCCGCCACCTAGGCAGGTTGATTCTGCTAGGGTGTCTAGCCCACAATCACAAACACTTGGGCCCGCACCTCCACCACCCCCTCCTCCACCTCCACCAAGGACTGATGATGTCAAACAAATGTCTCTGCCTCCACCCCCGCCTCCCCCTCCACCACCTAGTTTGAATAATATTGCAAGACCACCTCCTCCTCCACCACCCCCACCACCTCCACCCCCATCAATAAACTATGATTCCAAGCATATGGCTTCACCACCACCACCATCTATTAAAAGCAATTATGTTGGACCTCCTCCTCCTCCACCTCCTCCACCACCGCCACCTCGTACGAACAATTCTATGGGGCAACATGCACCTCCCCCTCCACCTCCGCCACCTCGTACAAACAGTCCCATGGGACAACATGTACCTCCCCCTCCACCCCCACCTCCACCTCCACCATCTAAAGGTAACTCATCTATTGGACCATCTCCTCCTCCACCGCCGCCACCACCACCTCGTACAAACAGTTCTGTGGGACCACAGGCACCTCCACCTCCGCCACCATTGAAAGGTATCTCTTTTGTTAAATCTGCGCCGCCTCCACCTCCACCACCTGCGCCTCCACGAGTACCACAAGCACCCCCACCTCCAAACACTCAAGGATCTGGACGTGGAGCACCACCTGGGCCACCTCCACCGCCTTCATTAAAGGGGCCTGGTGCACCACCTCCACCTCCACCTTCAGCTGGCAGGGGAAGGGGTTCTTTAGTGCCAGGAAATACTAGAAGTAGAGGCGCTTCTTCATTTTCTGTTGCTCCGAAGAAAGCTTCATTGAAACCGTTGCATTGGGTAAAAGTTACTCGTGCTGTACAGGGTAGCTTATGGGCTGATACTCAAAAACAGGAAAGTCAGACGGGGTATGTGTCCCACATTTTACTTGTATTGAGGTCTCATTGTTTCGATTATATTAGTACTTCAGTTTCCAGTTCCTAATCTTATCTGATGTGGGTTCGTATCTTTAACTTTCCTTCTCATAATGTCGATTTTTGATTCAATATTCATCATGGGACGGTTGTAAATAACCTCTTGGTATTATTAAGTTATTTACGCATGAAGAGAGGTTCATACATTCAAACTCTTCTTACCTCGCCATAGGCGGGACTCAGGTGTATTGTCTTTGAAGCACTTGGGATAGTGTTACTTTTGTTGCTGTGTATGTCTGCCAACTTGAAAAATAAAAAGTTTGCTTGCTAAAAAACTGCTTTAACTAATTCTTATTCTACGTGTTTCCGAAAGCATGCTCAAATACATCATATACATGTGCCTTATCGCCTTTTCTTTTATGTTCATCATTCCCTTTCGCAATTATTTTCCACCTTACTTTTGCACGATCACAAAAAAAAACAACACTTTGACCATATTTTTTGCATGTATATTCATTAGTTTTTGTTAAAAGTTCATTTTTCCATAACTTTTTTACAACTTATGTAATATTGTACTTCGTAGAATCATATCACAGTTATTTACATATTTCATTATTTTTGTTTAAATATGGAACATCATTACGAAGGGGAGTGAGTAACCTACTGAAAAAGTTGATGAATTCATGTATCCAAAATTTTGCTACAGGGCTCCTGAGATAGATATATCAGAACTTGAGACCTTATTCTCAGCTAACACTGATGGAGGTGCCGGAGGTAAAGTGGGTGTTCGACGTGGTGCCAACATTAGCAAACCTGAAAAAGTGCAATTAGTAAGTGATGTTTACCCCGAATCGTGATCTTTTTGTTTCATATAGTCCAATTTTTATTGCTCTTTTACCTTCTGAGATAAATGTTACGAGTAAAAGGAAATTAGGTGCACTCTTATATCATCTCTTTTCTCTTCCCTCCCGTGCAGATTGATTTGCGCAGAGCAAATAATTGTGAGATAATGCTCACAAAAATAAAGATTCCTCTTCCAGAGATGATGGTATGGCTCTCTTCTCGTTTCAGGTTGCCTGTAATAAAGAGTACATACTTTGCCTTTGCCATCCATTATATTTATGTATTAGATTTATTCATATCAGTTCTTTTCAGTAAATGCTGACTAAATTTTTGATGAGGAACAAGCGATTGCTCTTACCTAATAGTTTTGACCATCAGTAATTGGGCAACTTTTAAATCGATTTCTATGTGGAACACGGAAACATTTCTCTGTTTGCCTCACTTTCTTTAGGCCCTCTATAACTCTCACCGGGTACTAGAGGGCCATTTTAGGAACCCTGATAAGCAGTTTTTGAGGGGCCTCAAGTGCTCAACTCTGCCTGGTTTTTCCAATTTGGTGCAACTCTTGGATCCTTCTTGTTAATTATTCCATTGTACTTATTATCTCAAATTAAATATTGTGATCAATGTCAAAGCACCATGATAGGCTTCCTTAACCAGAAATTCAATTGACGAGTTAATTGCATGGACACTTTCTTATTTTCCAATTAGAATGCTTGAACAAGCTTACATCCGTTAGAGGAGGAAAGCGGAATCTCTGCTTTGCTTGTTAACACCAGATGTCCCCAGCTGTTTTGAGATAAATTTTCCTTAGGGTCACAGGAAATAGTCTCTTTCTGCTGTATCGACACTCTGAGGACTATGGTTGCTGTCATTCTCCCTTACTCTGCCAAAGCCAGGGACTTCGAGGCAATGGAGTGATGTAGATGTTATCAAATATCCATGTTACCTCTCTACAAGGATCGGAAATTAATTTATTGATCCACTGCTTTATGCAGAATGCTGTTCTTGCACTGGATTCCTTAGCATTGGATATTGATCAGGTTGAAAATCTAATTAAATTTTGCCCCACAAAAGAGGAAATGGAGATGTTGAAGGTATTTGTGTTCTTTCTCTCTGTGTGTTTATGAATGTAATAATTATCTTTGACGATGATTTTATATGGTTAATCCTGAGTTACATACATGAGTCAATATCCTAGAAATCTAGAATAAGATTATGAATTTTAGTATTCCAACCTTGTGTTCTTTGACTCTTCAAGGAGGATATGAGCCAACATGAATATAGATTTCTAGTTTCGTTGTGATATTGCTTTCTCACTTGGAAAGAGCTCATTACCATTTTCTATGATTGGGATTTTTCACGTGTCCGTCGGGGTATTTTAATGGGACTAAGTATATGCCTCCAATTGGAAGTGCAGTTATTACCAATCTGATTTCTTTGGTTGGAGAGAAATTCTCTCATTCTTTCTAAATTTATGTAACCATCGGATTATATTGGAGAATGGTTGTTACTTTTGCCGAAGGCAACTTCTTCCGATGGTAGTTTCACCTCCAAACATCAATAATTGAGACCATTGGGATTTTCTAAGCTATGGGAATCATTCAAAATTCTCTCTGTGATAGAAGTTATAGCTAGAGTGATGTGTTTCTACTCTCTCCAGTTGATCAAAACAATATCTCTTTTGTTGATTTACTATGCATTTACCTCTGTTATTGTCGAATGAAATGAAAAATAACTGTTTGGTATAACTAGGCTAACTTAGCTAACATTTTCTAATTAGTGTAGCATAAAACAACAGTCAGTGTACTCAACCTATCTTAATGTCGTCTTTTATCTCTTGTCCCTCTTTCCAGAACTATAATGGGGACAAAGCAATGCTTGGAAAGTGCGAGCAGGTACTTCTTAATATTAGATTGTTTTTCAGAATGTTAGACGTGACGTAACTCTGACAATGCCTTTTCATCACGAGTTTTTCAGTTTTTCTTGGAGCTGATGAAGGTCCCACGAGTTGAATCTAAATTACGAGTTTTTGCTTTTAAAATAACATTTTCGAGTCAGGTATATGATCTGCTGTTTATACTTCTCTTCTAATAGGTTTAATTCAAAATTCAACACGTCTCTTCTTGGAAAAAGAGTTGTAGTATCCTTATAACCTGTCAAATTTGTAGGTTATAGAGTTGAAAGGCAACTTGGATACTATCAATGCTGCTTCAAGAGAGGTATTTTTTTAAACTGTTGAATTGTTCTATAGACATTCGCCATTGTTCTTTCTCTTTGGGCTAATTTATCCTACATACACTTGCAGGTCAGAGAATCAGTAAAGCTTAGGCAAATAATGCAAACAATCTTAACTTTAGGGAATGCCTTAAATCAAGGCACTGCAAGAGGTACCAGTCTTCTAGTGTTGCTTACGATGTTTCGCTTAATTTGTCGATTACTTTCTGACAAAAGTGCTTAAACCTGTCTTGGGACTCAGGTTCTGCTGTTGGATTCAAGTTAGACAGCCTTCTTAAACTTTCTGATACACGTGCAAAAAACAACAAAATGACTTTAATGCATTACCTGTGCAAGGTACGTGGTTAAAACGCTTCTAGTAAAGTTTTACTATCATATGAATGTGCATGTAGCTCTACAATCTTAGAGAACCAGTGCTTAATGAGGACAAGTTTGTACATGCAGTTTCTTACTGCTAGAAAATCTTCAAAAAAAGTTGCACGTCTATCCTCGAAACTCTATAAAGATCTATGAAGGAGAAATGGTGTGATTGGTGAATCTGTGTGTACTTGGTGGCTGATATAGGGCAATAGGATGTGTATTCTATTTTCTATAGGATAATCACCTGCGGATAAATAGTTCTAAGTTCAGATAAACATTTAAGTATGTCAGTTGGGAATTAGTTATGAAAAAAACAATGGGCAAGAAAAAAGGTTGGTGTCAAACGTCAATACATCAATCCAAGGTCTCTGACCAGCACATAGTCCTATAAAAGACTCTCGTCCCAAGGCCAAGTGAGAAACTGTAAAAATGTCGTTAGTAACTGAGGTTAATTAGAATTTTCTTGCTAAGATTATCTCACCGACTCATTTAGTGCGCTAGTTTTATTTCAGAATGCAATTTTCCTTCCGTTTATTTGCTCTAGCTTTCGTATTATTTGTTTTTTGCGTATTGTGTAGCTTCTAGCTGAAAAGTTGGCAGAGTTGCTGGATTTCGATAAGGATCTAGCTCACTTGGAAGCAGCTTCAAAGGTTTGTCATCTCCGTTACAGTAGCAATAGTATCTCCTGTTAGCTTATTCTTTACGATTAACATGTTGGTGTTTCCTTGAATCAAACTACTAGATACAACTGAAGTCTTTAGCTGAAGAAATGCAAGCAGTAAGCAAAGGTCTTGAAAAGGTTGAGCAAGAGCTTGCTGCGTCAGAAAATGATGGAAGTATTTCTGCCGGTTTCCGGAAAGTAAGTGAAACATGTAAACCATGAATATTTTAAATCTTGGTATTTCTTTTTTTCTTTTTTCTTTTTTCTTTTTTCTAAACTTTCAGTATGGTTGTCTATTTGATATGTGCGTTATCTCCTGTATGAATGAACATGACAGTTTTCAACCAGAAAAAAAATATTGAGAAAGTGCTATCAATAAAATAACAGGGTAAAAAGCTAGAGAAATCATTCTATTAATATGAACATGGCAGTATTCTGACTTTGAACCTTGGATGACTCGAAGAGTTATTACCAATGAAAACGAACCGAACAAATATGTTCCAAGTGGTGACAAAGGAAACATTTCATATATATTATATATATATGATATATGATCATTGAATCATTTTATTGCTTATCCCTACTGTTGTTTGGTGATCACGACATTCTTAGCAAGAACAACTCTATTAGGTCTGCTCCTCAAAGGCTCCTAACCGGTGTTGAAAATATATAGTGGCTGTTTCTGGAAACCCAAAATGACATTATATTCAGAACTGCATGTACTTACTGATATTTCACAATATTAGAATTGCAAACAATTTAGCAAGTGATTTTCATTATTTCTATCTTAACACATGATATAATTTTGTTGGGAGGTTGATGCTGATAAGACAGTCTTTTGCCACGATTTTCTTGTTAGTTACTAGTCTTGGTTATTTTTTATGTTTGTTTAAGTATCATGTGTTGTCCTGCATAGGCCTTGAAAGACTTCCTAGATACAGCCGAAGCTGAAGTCAGGTCTCTAACCTCCTTATATTCAGAAGTGGTAGGTTCCTCTCTTCATATTCATTGAAACTGAGGTCATTTCTTTGGCGTTTTGCTACTTCAAGTTCAAAATTAATTTTACAGGGACGAAATGCCGATTCTCTCTGCCAATACTTTGGAGAAGATCCAGCTCGGTGTCCATTTGAGCAAGGTCTGATTCAATGTCTTTTCTGAATAAAGTGATCTATGATTAGCCAATACGCACCATTGTCCTTTCACTTGCCTCTCCCTTAGTCCTTGCACTTCCTTGCTTCACACGAGCAAGGAGCAACTTGCCTGTAAGAAGTTTAATGGCTACTGAAGCATTTGTCGATTGTGTTTGAGAGACCTTGTCTTAGCTTGCAAACTCGAAAATAAGTCTCAGTAATAAAAATTTGTTTCTTCTTATCACGTTTATTTGCTTTATAGACTATATGGTGGATTGCAGTGATGAACTCATACCTTGCCTGTTTCTCTTGCCTGCAGTAACTCAAATATTGTTCGTCTTTGTGAAACTGTTTAACAAGTCACGAGAAGAAAATGCTCAACTGGCCGAAGTTGAGAGGAAGAAATCAGAAAAAGATGCCTTGAAAGATAAAGCAGCTAGTGCTACTGCTTTGAAAAAGGACAAAGTGGATCTCGACAAATCGAAAGTCAAGCCCCCAAACCGGAAACAAGTTGCTTGATCCAGACAGCCAGATATAGATCATACAGAGCACTGGGAGAGAGCTCCTTCAGCTACTTGCCTGAAAGTTCACTGCCATAAGTATATATTGGCTCACTGGTACGTCCTCAAAGTGATCCTAACTCTATAACCAAGAATATCAGTCAATTTTACGAGTCTTGAATGGCAGTAAACTGGTTTAGATCTTAGTCTCCATGAGTTCATGAACAACTACACGTCGCTCCAGCAATTCGCCTTTCTCAGGCTTCTTGTCATTTTCTCTTTACTATGGACCTTTAGATCTCAGTCTCCCTACAGTATGTGTATACAGTGTACATTTCTGTAACTAAGAGTTGCCATCATGCAAAATTGTAAAGGTTCCCATATTCGTGCTCGTTACAAATTTACCGTATCTAACTATAGACTAGTCACTAGTAGTCTAGTACTATACGTTGTTTCGTGACAAAAACAGGTAATTGTACATTTAACGGCATAGCTGTAGAATGTCGAAGGATTGAACACGTAAACTTGGTAACCTATCTTCCTGGCCATCGTGGTTGCAGAAATATACTTAGGTTTGAGTTAGGCAAGACACATGGCCCCCATAGTCGGCCACCTTTTGTCCGGCTGACATAGTCGACCAGCCTTACAGTGTCAGCTATCAATTAGTAAATTGCTCACAGGTCAGCTTAAATCGAAAAGATGAGCAAAACTGCAGTCAATTATGATGACCTACGATCACGGACATGGTTTTGCACAAAAATCCCGGAGTCCAAGGCTGATAGTGTCGTCAGTGTTGTTGCGCCCACTGGCACTGGTTGGAGTCATCCGGCCATGACTTGGTATTCGCTGCTCGGAACTCGACAATCCCGTGGCAAGTTATTATAGATTGCCCTTCTCCTTGTTGGTCTTATGCCTATATAGTTAGATTTTGTATATGATTTTACAAAGTGGAAAAACATAGCTGTAGATACCCGTATCCGTATCTCCAAAAATGCCCCAATGATGAATTGGACATAAGCATTTTAATCGTAACAATGCGATTGAATTTATCGATTTCGTTAATTTAATGAATTTGAGTCGGTCATCGCTTTGTCGGTCTTTTATTTTTGTAACAAATTGGCCCAACATCATAAACAAAGCCGAAACACACATAACCAAGCCCATTTTTCTAATTGGGCCAATTCAAACCTCCTAACCCTTAAATGCCCAAAATCCGACGTTGGAACCTCGTATGCACGAACCGAGTTCGCGTCATAGCTTGTTCAAAATTCTCAGTCAAAACAGGCTCAAGTCAATTTTCAGGCCCAAAACTCAAATTTCCGAGTCAACAAGCCTGTTGACCAAAAATCGATTGTTCCTACACCGAACACAAAAATTGATTTCTTATTTCGAATCAGAACGACATTTCGAACGAAAATAGCTTTTGTTAGAAATTCGGCACGGCGCCGAAACCCGAGCCCGATCAAAACGGGCTCGTTCCAAGGCCTAATACCCAAAAAAGCCCACAAAAATATCCCAAAATCCTAAACAACTACCCAACAACCCACTCCCCCTCGCGTGCAACTAGAAGTGGCCACGGGCTGGGTTCGGGCCAGGCCAGGCCAGCCCGCCACGGGCTGGGCCAAATTTTTGGGGCCCGTAACCGGCCCGTGAATTGAGCGGGCCGGGCCGGTTCTGGCTCGCTTCCAAGAAGTGTGACTCGGAATCGGCCCGTGGCGGATTTGGGCTGTTTTGGTGCCGGGCCGGGCCAGGCCGAACCGTAATTGGGCCTTTATTTTTTTTTTTTGGAACAAAAATAAGGTAAATATAAGTAAAAGAGAAGCATACAAATTATTATTA
>JAUEKU010166658.1:0-11657 GCA_032274805.1 Gypsophila paniculata
CCAATCACAGCACCATATATATATATATAATAGGCACATAAATTAGTTACAATCAATTTGTGGTAATATATATGGTCTCATTTCAAAATTTCTACATCAAATTTATTTGTTACTTCGTTATTTGTTTATCAATCTTATTTTGGAGTATATCAATCATTTGTTTACCTTTTCTTGATAGCTTTTATTATATTAATTGACCAATAACTTGCCTCTAATTCTTTTCACATAACTCTAACTCCTATCTAGTATTATTACTTTATTAGTAGTCTAAGCTAAGGTGTATAAATGTCTTTATGGAGTATTCTTGATTTTGTGTCAAAATGAAAAATAATTACATGACTGAAACAGAGGGAGTAAATTTGAGAGCATGACCATGCTTGAAATGGAACAGGGTGCGTGCTTGAGACGGAAGTCTAACAGAAACTCAACCTTGACGATAGTTAGTAGGTCCATAGATATTATAATTTGGATAAGATGGAAGTCTAATGGAAACCCAACCTTCCTAAAATCAATTAACGATAAATGATAAACCAATAAACATTATAAGGTGGACAATATCTATTTACCATTGACTGATGTTCAATACGGAGTAAATAAAAAACGTGTTGAGAACAAAACCAACTTGTAGTTGTACGTGATTTCTTCATGAGTAAGTTAATTAACTCCCAAATCTTTATTTCCTTTTTCTTAAAGCATTAGTATAGTACTAGTACATGCATAAGTGACTAAGTGCTACCTAACTTATAATGCAAAGCCATTTTGACCAAACTACCCTTGGCTTTCCTCACTTCATGGAGCCCACAATTTACCCTTGTAACTTTTTTTTGATTCCTTTAAATATCCCACTCTTTCAATTCCTTTCTCCCCTTTTCCTCTTCCTCCCTTCTACCCCCCACCTACAAGCTTCCCTACCCTCATGTTGTCCACCATTTCTCCCCTCTCCCAGCCCGACTCGCTCCTCGGCGGTGTCGGTTATGGTGGTGTGTTCCCCTCGTCCCAGGGCGGGTTCATGCCTTGGGAGAGTTTTGAGTCTTTTTTCGTTTCTGTTGGTCATAGGCAGATGTCTAGTTGTGATGACTTATTATTAGTAGGAGAGGACATCAACAAATCTGAATTTAAACCAAACCTAAGGCAAAGTCATGCCGGTTTGGATACAGGTTTGGATGATCCGATCCAGATATCACATGGCTTAGACAACCAAGCCTGTGGTTATAATGATCATGAGTCCCCCAATCAATCCTCGACCATAACGAGTTCTGGTTCAGATGATACTAATAATCAGAACTCTGCCGATTTGAATTCCAGTACCTGCCATGACGATGAGCCGAACCAAACCACCTCCACGTCCGATGTCGAACGAAAGCGAAAGCGGAAGATATCAAACCGAGAATCAGCCAAGCGGTCCCGCATGCGTAAGCAACAACACATCACAAACCTAAGAGACGAGGCGAACCGGCTTAAACTAGAAAACCAGCAAGGAATGAACCGGCTCAGGCTCATAACACATAATATCCACCTCGTGACACGTGACAATGACCGACTTAAGGGCGAATCGGTCATTTTACAAAGGAGATTAATGGAACTAAATCAAATTTTGCAAATTCAGAAACTACATCGCAATTATAACAACAACAACAACATTAATAACAATTACGACAATTGCAACCTCGTGCATTCCCACGCAAATTACTTAACGTGACAACGAACAAATCAATTTCACGTTATTCGCCATAATATATCGATCGTTCGATAACTTACGTACTTAAAATAAATCAAAGCAATCATATAATTCGTATATATTTAGATTTCGTAAGACTATATGTCGTAAGACTTGTTAAGAGCTAAAATTAAATGAGTACGCGAATAATAGACGTGCTCTCCCTTTATGTAAATGCTAAGAGATAATTTTGGGTGTATTTTTCTCGATATTTCTTGTCTAAGGCTTTTTTTTACTTTAATTTGGTAGTATGGATGAGAAATTTTTCTCTCTCCTTTTTTTTTCATTTCTTTAGATTCTAGGCAAATTAATGCTAAAATTCCATAATGTAAATTAAAGAATTATTAGTGGATTGGTCTTTGATTGGTTTAAAATTAGACCATATAATTTTCTGGTCTTATTATTTTATTGCTCCCTCGTTTTTTTTCTTTCCACTTTCAAAATTTGCCTTATATAATTTGAGACGTGGGAATAAAATAAAACGATAGGAGTCTAATATTATTCTATGTTTTGGTGTCGATTGATTCCTTCATTCATTATAAATTAAGTAGTTGCTTTATTCTTTAATTGTTGGATTCTATAGTTGCTTTTTTATTAATAGATCGATTATACTTTTCTTTTTCGTTGCATCATTTTTTTTTTGTGTTCTTAACATTCACGTTCAACCAAGGTTAGCCACCATGCATGTTGCTTTAGACTTTAGTATTAAAAAAAAAGGTAGTCCATTAATATAACGTCAAAGCCACTTATAACAAATACGATTGATCAGCTTTAATTTGATTAAATTTAAGTTACGTGAACAATTTTATTTCGATCTTGATTTGACAATTTGACACGACGACATTTTATTGCTATATATGTATTTCCTATATGTACGATCAGATGGGCTCCATCAATTTTATTGTTCATGAACTTAAGAATTCCTATCAGAAGGTACCGAATGAATTTTACAAAAAAGAATCGATATTCAGTTAATAATAATAAAAATTCATGCTAATACCAAAAGGAAAATCAATATTTAAAATACCATCGATTATTGTCAATGATAACCCGAAAAATTAAAGATGAATGAAGGCTAGAGACATAATATAAATGAATACAAAATAAAGGGATTATATTGGTATGGTGGGTGATATCGATGAACTAAAATGTTTGGTTGAACCATTAACAACCTCAATTTATATACACGCTAATTAATTCCTTTGGTTTGTATGAAAGGACACTTAACCCCTTCACTAATTAAAGTATATGGCTGCTAATTGGGGAATGAAAAGTGCCAAACTAAAACTATCAAAATAATACTAGTGTTTATCGTTAGGCACACGTTAAAGATCTAACAATAATAATCACATTAAGGAAAAATTCCATGGAAAGCTAAAGTAATATGTAACGAAATTTATATAAATGTAAATAAGAATACCTTTCACAAAAATTTCATTTCTTAATCTTCAATGTGCGTGAGTCTAACAAAAACACGTTAAAAGCGTTTATAATGATGTATATTTTCAAAATTATTTACGATCAAAAAATTTTATAATACGTATTTAAAAAGTAAAATGGAAAAAAAAATTGTTTGTCTCATTTAATAATAATTTATAATTGAAATCTCACATAAAAAGCAAATTGATAACCAATAATCAAATTGAGGAGAACCTAATGACATTTTTTATAATACGTCTGTCTCATGCGCGAGACAGTCAATAAAATTTACCCGCATCTCATTTAATGTTCATAAATAAATAAACTATTGTATAATTTTATTAGTCGTCTCAGACATGAGACGGTCTTACGAATAGAATTTGCACGTACTAGGGACAGAGAATCACAATTCACAAGTGAAAGGGTACCAACAACTTCGTGCAACGCAAGATGATGGAAAAGTTAAAGGGGTGAAAATTGTGGGGTTACCCACCAATTGGTGTGGTCGGTCGTCACTAAAGTTAAAGTAATTACACCCAATGATTGCTTGACTATTGTCCCAATAATTATTTATAGTTATTATTACTAATATTAATATTAATATTAATGCGCCCTAATTTATCTAACCTAGCTCACCTTGGTTGATCAACTTTTTTATTTACCTCTTTGTTAGACTGAAATCAAGCATTTCTTTCATTTGTTAGTCGAAGATAGAGTAAATTTTGTGAAAACCGTCTTGTATTTATTAATTATAAAATCGATAAGTAATAAACATATGTTAAATAACTAGTTGATAATAAATTTGCGGTTATAAATGACACTAGTAGAATATAATTGATGTTTTGTTAATGAAGTACACTTTTTCCAAATATATTTGTCGTGTTGTGTCATATTATTGTTTGTTAGTCTTAGAGTTGTTCATGAATCATTAGTTTGATGATCTATTAAGATACTATTCGTCAAAGAAATCAGTCAAGTTACAATTGTTAATCAAAATAAAGTGATAAACAAATGATTAAAACAATACAAATTTTTTATTTTTGAGTGTGACGGTCTCATAATAAAGTTATTATGACATCTCACACAAAAAGAGTAGTTATGCACGTAATTAATTTCTTTTCTTTGAGAAACAGTAAGTGTCGCAGTATGAACGGACTCACAGTAGATCTTTTATTAAAACAGAACGTTAATAATTTCGATTTGACATTGATTGTATATAAGTCGGTAAAGGAATCAGTCCATCATATGTGGCGTCACTTGTTTGCTTGCGGTTTGTGGTCACAAACTATAAATTGGTTTATGAATAATCAACAAGGGTGTTATACTGTTATGCAACAATACGAAAATCATACAACCAGTTGTAGTACAACTGATTTCATTTTTTTGAGCATTGATACAAAATTTGTGAGCTTTAGTACAAATTTTTTGAGCTATGTTTACAAGTTTTTACAAAATGCTCACAAATATTGTTAAAATGCTCACGAAATTAAAGATGGTTGTAGTACAACCGGTTGCACAATCCTTTTTTTCGTTACGCAACAATTCACTCTTTGTCACATTCTTCTTCTTTCCACATTTCTTATGTACAGTAGTGCTTTACCTCTTGGCTCTTGCTTTCAAGTAAACATGGATCACCAACTACAATAATATCCTATAGGACGGAGTTGCTAAAGGCAAATTTGATTTTAAATGCATTTGAACTCAGATCATAAATACCGCTATGTAATAGTAGTTAAAGCTATCTTATATGCAAATTATGATATTCTTATTCGATAATTTCTTGGAAGAGTTCGATTGTATCAAAGGATTTTATGTTTACATGCGCTGTCGTTTCAAAGAGCTCAAATGTAAAGTCCTAGTCCACCTGATTAAAAAAAAAAAGAAAAAAGAAAAAAAACCTCTTTCAATTAGGAAACACTTGAAAAGTTAGTATATGCTCCATATGTTAAAAAAAGGGTGTTGATCGACGTGATTCTCATGGATCACCTAAAATCGTCTATTCATCAAAAATTGCCCATCTCAAAAATGGTAAAAGACAATGATATGACATCATCAGATGGTACCGAATTTCAGTACCACCTTATCACATACATGATGGGGGGCTCTACAAAATGAAAAAAAATAATATTATAACTTTGTGAGATGGTGATGGTACCACTTGGTGGCGTTGTCTCATTTTTCGTCGATAAATAGATAGATTGTGAACTTCACTCCATAGTTAACAGAAATAAGGCCTACTAAGCAATTTCGAGTAATATTTAGAGAAGCCATATTGCTAGAAGGCCAGGCCCAAGTTCCCGGCCCAATTGATTTGCTACAAGTAATATTCAGTTGTTTCTGTTAATCATCCGTACAAGTGATTCGTATTGTATTCTATTTTGAAATTTTTGGTAAGATAGTTTTCGGAGAAGTGCTTGACCTTCAACGTCAAGGAGCACCCTACCGACGATCTACGATAGAGGAGAGAGAGAGATAACACGAGGACGAAGATGAAAGAGGGAGACTGCAGACAAGGAGGGTTTTAGAACTCTGGGATGACCGTGACAAAGAGTATAGAGAACCATTGGTTAATGACATGATCATTTCGTAGTGGTGATGACGATGATGATGTAAGGCGAGTTAAGATATGCCATCGATATAAATATGGTTATATTGGTTTTCTGATTACCTAAAGACGAAGGTCAGCCTGCTGATTAGAGTATTAAATCTCGGGTTGGAACTTAATTTCGAGGTTGGTCATGCAGGGTAAATTTAGATCATTGCACTATAAAATACAAATGCTGCCATAATCGCTTCAAAAGCAGCAACGGCGCAGAGTCGTGGCTGGTGTTTAATACATTGGAGATTCGGAGGTCAAGCCAACTCATGGGGTAGCAAGAGAAAATCAAACGTCGATGAAGAAGATTACAACTATTCCAGATGCTGAACACCTGAACATAGAGCAATTATAGAGCTTTATTTCCGACAAATGAAATGAAATGAAATACATAGAGCATACACAACGCAGCAGTAGTTTTAGCAAAATCGAGAATACAATATGAGATTCAAGTATCCAACAGTATGTTTATACTCAGTAACTCATACCATAAACAAACTGCTGGACAGTGATGCTTATTGAGGTATATTTGAAACGTAATGCCGCAGGAATCGTATAGGCATTTATACACAGAACTGCGACAGAAGCTATCAACTTGAAATCTTCTGATGCTAAATTCAACGAGAACTAGCTATGCTTACAAAGTCAAGCCGGCAACAGCGCCCAGGGGCCGCCTAATACATGCAAGCACAGGGACAAGCAGATAGAAGCGACAACAGACGACTTTGCTGTAACGTATCTCATAACTCGACGACCAGTCTCTATGATGCCATCATTTACGGCCCCAAAACTTCTTTTAACATTAGCGAAAAACTTTCCGAGCAGGAACTCCAGGAAGGATCTCACAGTTTCGAACGTCACCCTCCCAGTCACATCGAGAACAAGTTTTCTATTGCTCGGAACTGCCAAAGTAGAGGATACTGTCGACACCCAACCCTCACTCGCTGATGACTTTCGGTTGTCCTCATCTAAACCCAAGGACGATCCTCGACCATTCTGTTTGACAGTAATCACATTACAAGCATCATCAATCTCAGAATAGTAAGTCTTGGAAACAACATCAGAGTTAGACCGTTTCACCACAAACCGCGCCACATTCCCAGAATCTTCACTAGTCTTCGTCATAACCTGATGAGACGTCTTAACCAACGTCTCAATCGAACCATTACACAACGCAACCAACAACTCCCTCACCCCCTTCTCATGCTTAGGATTCGTCATCCCAGCAAACAACTCATCGTACGTGTTAACCCCCATCGTTTTCTCAAGGTACACAGCAACCGCAGTGCTAACAAACTTCTGTACCACCTCGCCAATAACCTCCCTACCACGCTCGCTACACATCACATCCACCCACGCAGTCCCACCCCCCTTATTATTATTATTATTACCATTATCGTCATCCTCATCAACTTTCTCTTGTAAACTCGGTGTAGTTCCATCAGCAGAACACAATGCCATGACCAAATTCCTAGCAAAACTGCCAGCAACAACAGAAACAAACCCGGTCCCACGGTCCGACAAAAGCGTGTCCATAAACCGATCACAAAACCCCGAATTCGACCCGTTCGACTCGGCCCGAATCCCTCTAACAACACCCCTAGTAAACCCCTCAGTAACCCTAACAACAACATCATTAAACTCAACAGAATTAACTAATTTAACAACTTTTTTCAAACTTTTGGGAATTTCATCACAATCATTTTGCAAAAACACCCTCAAATCCCTAGAAATTATCCCAATTAATTCAGCAGATTCACTAACATTCTCAGATATTGAAATTAGGGTTTTGAAAAATCTCAAAACCCTAATTCTTTTTTTTGTGATTGAAGGTGAATTGTAAACCCTAATTGCAGAATACCCAGAAATCCCCAATATTGTGAGAATTACAATCAATTTCTTCCTTTTTTTGCCAAAGTTTATGCCCTTTTTAATCAATTGATAATCCATTTACTCAAATTTTAATCAAAGATTACAACTTTTTTTCTGGGTGATCCACAAAAATTGAAATTATATTAGATCAACATAAAAAAGGGGAAATTTAAATAATAATAATAATAATAATAACCTGAATACGAAGTCTCGAAAAAGACGATCTTTCGCACGAATTAAAATGATTTGATGTTGATTGATGAAAGATGCTTGCTTTTTGTAAAATTATGTATTTTAAATATTAATATTGAAATTAATTGTGTGTAAAATGATATGATTATAATGAATTAAATTATTTTTTTAGTCAAAGTTTTTATCTTTGTTAGTTCTTTTTTGCTGTGTTTTATCTTGAAATAAGTTGTCTTCATGGGATAACTACGATGTGTCTAGCGTCATACTCTCCCCGATCTATAAATTTCGATGCAATAAAAAATGTAATTATTATACATATCTCGATTAATTGTTATTTATATTTGAAATTTTATTAACATAAACAGTAAATGAAAGCAATAACTAATTGGAGTTGAGAGAATATTCGTTTTATGATATAATCTACGAATAAATAATAGTCCCTCTTATCTATTTCATTCTATATTTTTTCAGAACTTCAAAAACGATTTTAAATCGCCATTCTCTCTATTATGACATTTTTTTTTGCTAAATAAATGTTTTGCTGAAAATATTTTTGATGACAATTGACAAACGTAAATATGTCAAAGTCTTATTCTATTTTTCATATATTTTTCAATATTCAGGGTCAAAGTTTCTAAAACATTAACCTTAAAAAGTAAATTTGATAGAATGAATTAGATTGGAGACTAGACATTATCATACAAATATACAATCACATTTAAATTAAAATTACTCTTTAGTTGCATAAATGAATCGAAATGACATTACTTTAAATATATTAAAAAGGACCAAAATCATTGCAACTTTTTACCTTTGCAACTAATCATCAAAATTTCATTACAATTAGGGCACTTACTATTGTCTATTTTTTAGCATATCCTAACAATCTAACCCAACTTAGCCAATAATATGATCTACTAGTTTCGTCGAATAATTGATACTAGGATGTTAAAAGATCTTAGAGAAAAGTTATCCGAATAATAATAATTTAAATGGTGTCTATTTACGTGTTATCTATAGATTCAATAATTTAATGGGAAGTTTTTTTGCTAGGTGTAAAAGTTTAAGGGAAAAGACGATACAAGAAAATCACGAGTTTTGCCAAAAACATTATACAACAATTATTCAACTTTATTGTAAATTAGTCTATTTGTGTAGGTAGCAAACTCATAATGTGAAATGTACTCATCAAAAGCAACAAATCGTGTTTAAATACCTTTCTTAGCTTATTGCCTTTTTAAACAATTCATCATGAGAAAGTTTAGTCCATTATTTTATTGTTTAAAGATGTTTTCTCATTAAAATTTTATCGATGGAAAAAATGATCTTATAATCCGAAGATATCTTAATAAGTAAATCAATACTCCGTTCTTGCTATGCGACTATATCAGAAGTTAACTTTTGAATATTTGAAATTGCCAACAAGAAAATATGATTTTGATATCTACATTTACTATTCTATTAAATAAAATAGATGGAAATTTGATAATCTACGTAATACTTCTATTTCACAGAATTGTCACATACTTTTCATTCATATATTTTGAAAATATGCTTGTAATATTGTTCAATGGAGAAGTACAATTTAATAAAACAATAAAGCGGTTAAAAATTGTTTTCGATTATAAAACTAGATATATATATATATGTGTGTGTTTATAGTTTTGCAGTATAATCATTTTAGAGAGAGAAGCGATTTATGGAGTATATTTTATGAGACAATCTCATACGAAGTATAAATGTTTACAGATTAAAATCACTTCATTTCACCTTATGTTAACATGTGACGATTTCCCAAAAGGCTACTGAATTCAAAATGATCACAAATGTCAAATGAGTCCGTCGTACGCATACGATAAGTTGTTTGTAGTTAAAAGTAACAACTTTAATACTCGTACGTATGACTATTTTAATGTTTATTATGACAATTATAAACCTCCAAAACCGATCACAATAAATTGAAATGGATATTATAAATAATTAATGAAGTGATCACTTTTGTCTCAAAAATAGCCGTTGCAACCGCAAGTACGATCGAATAATAGAATTACTCTAAAATAATCAGCAAGTCTCAGTTAAGACGAGATTATTTTCGTCATAAGCTTACGACGAGAATATGTTACCATTTTGTATTAAAATGTTATTATTTAATGACTGGGTTGGAAACTTGGAACGTTTTATCATTAACTGTTATTATTTTCGTGCAAAGTGACCACATGTTCCCGTCGTAAACTTAAGACGAATGTGATCCGTAAATGAGAATTTGCGTAAAATAATACTCCCTCCATTTCACTATGATCTTCCCACTTTCCTAAAATGAAAATTCTACTATTTTATTTTCATTTCTATTTTTGTCAATTTTCAATCAATTTCATCCACACAATCTACTTTATGACTTTACTTTTTATTTCTCCATCAATCTCATCCACACAATTCACTTTTCTTATTCCATGTGTCATTTACAAATGAGAACATCATAGTGGAACGGAGCGAGTAATCTCGATGGATAGCTTAGCTTGATTGTTTGATTGCCACGTGTAAACAAGGTAATAACGAACCGCCGCAAAAAATCAAGTTTGTGATGCATAAATTGCCACGTAGCAACTTAAAGATACACGTGGCACTTAGAAAATGTCTCCTTTTCTATTACCAATCTCTTAATATCTTCTATTTCACTCTCTTTATGAATGACTCAGGAAATGGAAAATTATTAAGTGCTTCAATTTCAATACATTTTGTATTTAGAATTTTCTCGTGAAATTATTTGTTATTCATTGTTCTTCGTTAATCATGAGTATAATCCTTTGAATAACTTTGTAAAAAAAAAGGCATAAAAAAATATGGATTTTTATCATCAAAAAATGTCGTACATCATAAACAACGAATTCTTATGTGAAACAAATTTATTATTAGGGGCTAGAGCAAGATCGATTGCTCTTTCAACAATAATCAGAGTAGATCATCGAAAACATTACTATTAAATCTCTCATGTATTGAGAAGATATTTAAATAATACTCATTTTCTTTTTATATTTTGTTATCCACTCGCTAGTATTATTGTTAATTTGTCGTATTATAAGATCGGTTTTTCTATGATGTGCATTGGGTGTACATGATAAGAAGCTCAAAAAGAAAATATTCTCATGAATTATTTACTTAAAGAGATGAATTATGGCAATTTTTTTATTTTCAATACAAGAATTCATGAGAATACTTCTTTTCTGAGCTTTTTATGATGTGCATCCCATGGACATGATAGAAAAAATCGTTATAAGATACAGAATACTAAATGTTATTCAAATTTTTTTATTTTTTGTTGCGAAATTTAACCCCCTCTTCTCAATTTCAATCAGTTGTTTCGCATAAAAATTCCAATCTAAAAATTAATAGATAACACATTCAAATTCGACGAACAACAATATTAACTTTTATGTTATACTAAGAAAAATATCGAATCAAATAAATTTAAATATGAGATCAGAGAGATAGTTGAAATATTTTGCCTCAAAATATAAAAACAAATTACATCCTCCTCAGTTATTGAAATTTATGGGATAAAATATGAAATATGGAGTATAAAATCAAATGACATTTTCTCCCAAAAATATAGTTGACCATGTAAAATATACATCTGTCAAAATACACATAAATATCCACAAAATGAAAAATATTAAAGAAGAGAAAAAGAATTCATAAATGATTTGTATTATTGATCTTGATCCTCTATGATAACCTACAATAGGAAATAAATTTCTTTAAAACTCTATACATCAATCTTGGAAACATTTCAAAATATTATTGTCAACAATAATCACCTATAGTACTTTGTATATAACTCCATATTTGATTTATTTTACGGAG
>JAUEKU010166669.1:0-11657 GCA_032274805.1 Gypsophila paniculata
GTCAATGCTATCTCTTCTGAGATTAGCGTCGCTGCTACTGATGTCGAGGATAAGGAGATCGATGCTGTCCCCTAGGACGGTGTAAATTCGAACTCTCCTGTTTGTCTCTGTCTTGTTGGTTTCTATGATGTTTAGTGTGTTTTGAAGTCGTTTTTGTAGCTGAAAATGTTTCTGTGGTATTGAAATTTTCTGCTGTTTATTCTCGTTTGTGCCATCAGTTCTATTCAGTCGACATTTGTTTGCAGTCGGTTGAGTTGTTGTCTTAGATTTTGAAGTTGGAGGGTATAACTTCTCTCTTGGTTATCTCTGTCTTGTCGGTTTTTATGGTCTTTAGTCCTTTACTGTGTTTTTTCTTTTGAGTTGTTAGTAAAACTCAAATTGTTTTGACGCATTGGGATTTTCTGCTGTTCATTAGTATGTGCATTAGTTATATTCACTGCAATTCTCTCTTGTTTATCTTTGTCATGCCGTTTTCTGTGATCTGTGTTGTGTTTGTGTGTTATTATCGAAATCCAAATTTGTTTTCTATGAGTCAGTGTTCGTGAATGTTGTGGCATCGGATTTGTTCTTCCCTTTGCACATAGGGTATTGGTAGGCAAGGCAGTATGTATATATTGTTCGGGTTTGGAATTCATTTTCTACTTCTCTGGGTTATCATCTTATCTCCTTAGGCGATTGGGTTATGATTATATTTTGATTGGGTATTTTGGGTCGGAAGGGCAATCTTATTATGTATATCTTGGTTGTTCTCCTTAGGTGATTGGGTATTTATTGGAAATTATATTTCTCTTGTATTATGTATATCTTGTTGTTCTACATGATTTTCAATGTTTGCAAACTCTTATAGAGTTGATGATTGCTACCTGCTGTAGTTTGTACCTATGTTATTTGGATTCCTGACACATGCCGAAGTATACACTTAAAGTTTCGTTCTTTTCAAAGCTTGGAAAAATGTGTATTCTTTTGAGATTATGTTGATCCATATGCTCTTTTAGCTTACCAAGTTCTTATACAGTAGCTTTGTTGATTGGCCTGCCAAGTTTGTATTTCTAGTAGTGACTGTTAAAGATGCACCCCAAATTGTTGTTGTTCCAGTGTTTTCAGTGCGAGTGTTGGTTCTTTCACCAAGTCTGTCATAGTGCGATGATTCTTCCACCAAGACTGTGAATGTTACTGAGTGGTGATTATCTTCTGTTGATTATGGTTATCTATAGATTGGTATTTCTCTCTATAATCCTGTCATGTGATACCTTTTCCTGTAATAAAGGTGTGTTGAAGACTGAGAAATACCCTAGATGTTTCAACACAAGGCAGCCATATAGTGCCCTGTCTTCTAATTGGCGTGAACCTATGATTGCGAACAATGTTTCTTAAATATGAACCAGCTAACTTCTCAAGTTATACACCCCTAAATTCTTCTTGAGAACTACTGAACTTGAGTTGAGAACATGTCGTGGTTGATATACAATGATTTCACATGACTAAGTGACTGTCTATTCCCTGAGGAGGACATCGCCTTTTGTAATTATTCTATAGTGGTGAGGTATGATCTGTTGATGAAGGTCAAATGTGCAGATCGGAGTGTGTGCTGGCTTTGAAATCAACAAATTTTTAGTTATGGTGTTCTTGACATTCTCAAAGTAGAAAACATGCTTGAAATCATGCCCTGCTTTGTATGCATTAACTATGATACTGTATGATTCAGTTGTTACTCTGATTATTTTGTGATTCTTTCACCCGTGCTCTGTATGAAGGAAATTAATAGATGAACTAATGTATAATGCCGCAATGGCTGGTTGTTTTATCAGCATTTGATTGACATCGTCTTGTAATCTTGCAGTCCTACTATTTGGATAGAGATATCGTGCAGAAAGGGGCAGATGGTCAGCGATCATAGTCGAATGATGAGTCTCAAGTTTTGTTTTGTGTCTTTTTTAAAAGTAACTTGTGTCGGAAACTATTTATTCACTTTTGTTGTAGCAAAGATACCCGTAATAAATCAACGGATTGGCTGTTATTATTTATAGATTTTGGTGTGTATCAACTTGTTTTCCGCACTTGGTCAGTTGTTGGCTGCATCTCTGGCATTGAGCGTGAACCTAGTATCTTCCATTGTATGCTGTGCTCATTTTTTATGTGCATCGTACTTGCTAGTTTAATTTTTATGTGCATCTCTTGGTGATCTTCTATCGTTGTTTAGTGACCATTCAACATGTTCAGTGACTGTTAAACCGAAAGCAACAAAACCGTCAATTCAAATATGCTTACAGAAAACTAGGACCTGAAAGAGTCCCCGACAAAGCCGCCCCTGCTCTACTTTTCTTTCCTGGAACGGGCGAGGTACTTCCGAGGAACTGGGGGACCTTCTCGAGCACAGGAAACTTATAACGTGGTTTTGCTAGCTCTGGACACCACGTTGCAGTCACTTTGTAAAGGCCAATTCAGGTTAGAATACCACCTATACAGGACCTAAGAAGTAAGAATGTACTACTCACATGGTAATATCAGCGTCAATCTTGAGACCCTGTATTAAGGGGCTAAAACTGAAATAAAAAACGAAATTATATTTCGACATAGCTGACATAAGATAGACATGTAAATAACTGTATTAAAGGTAAAAGCTTAAAGAAAATCAATTCTACTTCCATTAATCGGATACTTCGGACAATCTAGTTTAGAGGAGTGATAACAAAATAAGCAAAGATAGTAGCTCCAGAGGCTGCCTTTCCGTGCGTGGCCAAACCATCGACAACAATGGTCATCGACTCATCGTCCTATTCTTCTAATGCATGCGAAGCTCATGAAAACATTCCTTCGGCACCCGGGAATCATTGATAACATAACATAATGATTAAAAGGGGTAGCACCCCATTTGAGCCTTCAATGAGCTTGATAGCTTGCCTACTATAGAAGGGCCGAAATTATCTTGCTTCGTCTGTTTTTTAGCGAGTGAAGAAGTCGAAGTTTGACAGCTAGTCGGTCAGTACTCCGCCTAGGTTGGGTCATCGACTCATCGGAGGCTAAGGACGTATAGACTCCTCTAACCACTCACCATGATTGTTTCTACCACCAAAGACTAGACAGGCAAGACAAAGACTTAAGATCCATGGGGCATCAACATTGACCTTATAACGCAAACGCTTTTCAATTCAGTTTATGCCGAAATTAAGTCGCAACTGCCGAACTATATGTCCTGATTAAGTTGCAACCGTTGAATACTAATTATACTGACTTTCTAAGACCGATGTATACAGCAACAATTTCGGAGCTCTGTGGAAGAGATCCTCTGCTGTGTGCAAATTACTTGAGTTTCTTTCTGGATTACTCATGATGAAAGTTGAGTCGAGTAGCTCCGATTTAACCAAATAAGAATACCTACTACGACATCACATCAAAATTTTCCATGAGTGTAATACATCACTTGATATTTGATTATACAAGCAGAGTTCCCTCCATTCTATAGAGGAAATTTTGTATCTATAGAGAGCAATTAATCAAAGTACAAGCTAAACTTTGTGCATTCCATTCTCATGGAAAAAGCTGTACATAACCCGTCAATATAGCAATCCCGAGTATAACGAAAGGAGGAAGGATCACAAACGCTCCGATGGTTGCAAAGAAAACAGAATCATTCCTCTGAGACACTTCATTTAGGTACGCTTGTCGTTTGATGTTTCGTTTCTGTGATATGGTCAGCACCTTGGGAGTAAACTTCTTCAGATTCTTACCCAATGGTATGGTGAAATCATCGTCTCTGTCACCCACCAGTTGTGCTAGCTGCTCTCGTATAGTTCCTTTGCCGGATGAACTAGAGTCACTGTCATAACCTGCGGCATTAGAACCGAAAGATCAGAAAACAACATTATCATATCGATCTGTTCTTTGAAGAGATGAGTTAGTCACATACCAGAAGTGGCAGAAGTGAGCTGCTCCAATAGACCTAGCTGTGCTCTTGCGGATGAGGACGGTCCTGTACAGAGTTTACAAAAACTAGTGAGCATATTGATCAGCAAGTTCTACTCAAGGATTAATAAAGAACGGTAAATTTCTATATCTGTTAGTAATTGAAACTCCGTACTTCCGTAGTAAACAACCCTTATAAGGTCCCTTGTAAATTCAACATTTTCATCTCTTGCAACCGCTATATGGCACAAGAGAGTTAAATGAGAACCGTTGAAGCATACAACAGACACATTTTAATATATAATCCATCCCGTTCTTCAGCTGCTATCTCCTTTAATGCTTCTGCAAACAACCCGCTGTATGCATAAAACGGTCTTACGCAAGACTTACTAGGTATATGGAGGTTCTATATAATTGCAAGCTATGGCTCTTTAGTTTTATACTGGAGTAGCTTCTACAAAGTCAGGCCTTGACAAACTACAATATTAATCAGCATAGTATCAAATCTCAGTATCGGCAACAGTTGTGGTATTGACTGTTGCGGCTTAATCGCGCTAAATACGACCAATATAGCTTCAAAATATGGTTGCAGTGATCTATTTGATCTTTATAGTTTATAATATGTCATGTTCCAGTGCCGCGGCCTTGATTTGAAATCATGCTAATCAGTAATTAAATAACGCAAACGGAACAACCACAACAAATTGATCGGAATCAACAAACCCTTGGGTGAAAGATAAATTGGGTCGAGAACAGTATTGGAGTGAGGGGGCTAGCAAAGTGATTGTGACCGCCTTGACTAAAAATGACTCTCTCATTCAAGGTAAGTGCAACATATTCCATTAACGACCGAATTCAATGAATTTGCAACATTTCCTTGAACATTATTCACTCATCTAACTCGACCACTAATACTCTCTATACACAATCATCCACCGCAACTTGTCTCCATAGAATGAGAGAAAGTACTATGTTTGCCTTATCATAATAGGTTTACCGCCTTTCCGTCTCCCAAACCTTATTTCCTAGCTTCATCACAGTACTCAGGACAGTTAGCGTAAAAGAGAGAAATAAATCAAGGCTGGTTAGTGGAATGACTTGAAAAGAAAAACGTCTACTATTGAGTGGAACGGAGGAAATAAGAGTTACCAGTATCGGATGAAGCTGAACCTGACTTCTCATCTGGTGCAGTAAGCCTTGGTTGGCTTCCTTCAGACTGAGCAGCAGCCCTTGTATGATGCACTCCTGAAGAAGGTGATGGTACTACAGACAGCTTCAATAAGTCCTTATTTTTGGGTACAAATCTCCCAAACAAAGGCTTATTTGCACCAACAGATGTGAAGTTTAAAGCCATGTATTTTTATGATATGTTGGCTTACTATTTCCATAATTCAAAGTTATTTATCAATTAATCTGTCATATTTATTGGTATTTCCAACTTATATTTATGCAAAAAATTTGGCATTTTATGGAATACCTTTAGCATGTTAAGACTTAAGTGGTTTGTGGGGTGTAACTTGTGACAGGAATATCATGTTTGAAGTTCAGTTCACCACACATTTTCTTGAGGTTCTCAGTTCTTTGCAACCTGGGCCATAGATCATTTTTTTTTTGCTGCTTTTCCAGCTTCAGTACGTTTTAGCCCCGTATTTTTTTTTTTTACGACTTATCTGAACTACACTGAAATCGAGTGAAGAACACAGTTGTATAGGGAAGAGATGAAATGAACTGAGCTAGAATTAAGTTTAAAAGAGCCAAGTCTTTCTGTTTAGGGTAATTTATAAAGTTAATGGAAATGGGAAACGGGAAAATGTATAGAAGTAAATGCACAGAAGAAATTCCTAAAAAGTCGACACAATTGAAACCAAATTTGGTATAAAGGGAGAAGCACGAGAAATTATGATGCTCACGAGTTTTGAATCCATATTATGCATACGTTGTTTAATATACTTGATGGTATAAAATATAAATCAATTATGATGATCCAACACCTCATACAAAACGTATCACCAGTTTAGCAGCAATGCAGTATACTAAACACAACAAAATAAAGCGCAAAAAACTTAGAATCAATAGTCGAGATATGTAGCAATCGCCAACCGGACAGATGAAGGGACCTCTCAGAAGGGCAGAAAAAAAGGGCATATTAGGCTGCCCTCATCACCTGCATGAGCAGCGCGATTAAATTGCCAACGCATCCCTGAAGTTGATAATGGGGCCTCTCAGAAGGGGACTTGGGTCTGTAAAACAATTAGTCTGCACAGCTACCAGCAAAAAGATCAAGTCCTCTCGGGTGGGGATGAATTTCCAGATATTGAGGATCCAATTCTGAGCATGATCGGATAAACCAGGTCAAACTCTTTGTCGCTTCTGGACCTCACTAGTGATTCATAATCGTCAAGAGTCGCTTTGATACCCTTCCAAATCTGATCTTCGCCCTGGGAATCTAACCACAAGGAGTATTGAAGAGGTGTGAGCCTGTTTCTTTGCATCGGTGTCTGCAACTCATCCGGGCCTCGTGAATAGAGATGGTGCAGTATCGTACTGGGACGCAGGTCCTGGAGCAGAGGCGATGCCTCGAGCTGGGTAGTATCCAAGAAGATAACGGGTCGGAATGCTCGGAGGGCCCGGTATGGTGCGCCGAGCTGCTCCACCGGGAACAAGTTTTGACCCACAGCTAGTTCTAGCTCGGCCATGTCTCTAGCCATCCGTAGTTTGCCGGACTCAGAAAGAGGTCTTACAAGGGAGGCGTGCCTGATAAAGAACATCAATAACCGTGAAGCCATGCCTCTGGCGAGCTTTGTGGCGATGGATTCGGATCCCGTGGCTGCTGCATTTTTAGATGAAGGCAGTAACCTGGAAAGGAACTCACTTCGGAAGTGAAGGATGCATTTCTGCAACTCTTCCATGTAAGGCGATGCGTTGTTATCCATAGCCGAGTCCATGCCGACCACACCAAAGTTTTGATCATGGATTTGCAAGATGCAAGCCTGAAGACGGTCCAACATGGACTGGAATAATAATTCTACTGAATCACAAGCGACTCCATATATTGCCCCTAGTGCGGCAGACAGGACTTCTGAGGCTTGAGGGGTCAGCCCGGAGACCAAAGCTGACACCCGTGTATGAATTTCTTGAAGGTGCTGACATAACATAAAGTTTTTCAGTTGTGCTGGAGTTGCTGGGCCTGTTATCTGCCTCGCTTCATGGCCAGTAGATATCTGCAGTTCCACAGAAAAACATTTTAGTATACTCCATATTTCAGTCGGACGGGCCAAGCGGGAAGGGGGAGGGAAAACCAGCATAAAGGAGCCCGACAAAGCAAAATGACATGATCCTCCAGGGCACAAAGACAATCATGTATGGAGTAACTTAAAGTATGTTACTGTTGGGCAAAATAAGCTACAAAAGCACATTTTTGAGACAAGACGTAAGACCCTCGAATGTGCATTGCCAAGGGATTGAGGCAATCCTATCGTTCATCATCACCATTGCTCTTGATATTACTATAGAGTGGACTTTTTCCGACAGTCTAAGGTATGCTTATAGCAAGTAATGAGAAACCGCAAGGGAAAAGGAAAAGCTAACGAATTGAGTATAACAGTAGACAAGATGATAAATGCTTATATAGCTGTCATCTAACATGAGTAAAGCAACTCAAGTATCGTAAGTAATTCTGCACTGAGTTTACCTGATATTCAGCTCTCTCAGCCAAGAGAAGTAGGACTTTGCCAATTTCACGGAGGACTAATAAGGTCAAATGCTCATCAAACTGAACAGCTTCAATCTCTTCCTGGATCCGCAGCACGATTCTTGAAATGTGTTCCTTTGAAGGAACACTTCCACGACTAGATACAGGAAAGACGGTATTAACAAGCTCTGAGAGGCGACCCAAACAAAGGCCCAAGAATGCTGTCTGGAAAATACCAATGGAAGCGCGCATCTGATCCTTTCCATCTGAACTAACGGCTGGAAGAACCCCTTTGACGTCAGTTTCTAGTGATATTCTTTCCAAAAGATTCTCAATCATAGAATATAGTTTTGGATACCCCGACGTGAAGATTTCTTTCACAAAACTTGAAGTATTAAATGCATTTTTCATTTGACTAGCAAATGACTTCACAAACGCCTCCCAAACACGATCAGTTAACATCTGATCACCCTCCTGAAGAACAAGAAAGAAATTAAGAAAAGAACTGTCATATATAAAGGATCCATTCATATCATAGAATGGGGAGGATGGGGAAAGCCCTTGACCAAACATACTAAACAACGTACAGATTTTTCGATTGGATCCCCGAAAGAAACACACTTTTTTTTTTTTTTTTAATCAAGTAAACCACTGCACAATAATAACAAGAATCCTTAGCAAGTAGATCAAATGAGCCACATATACATCTATCAAATTCCAAAGTAAAAGCTGAACGGAATAGTTGGGCCTGAGAGGGATCTTGAGTTTGGCGAAACTTTATAAAGTGCCTTTTGTTTCACATTTATAGCACCTACGACAGCCTTCTGATTTCCCACCACACTGTGTCAACGAATTAAAAGGCTTGCTACAACTCAAACTCGAATCACCATCAACTGCAATCGATCTATCTTGACACCAGAAAAAAATTGAGATTGCATGAACCATCTACGGAGTAAGATTTATTTTTTCAACAAAAGGTTAGTCTTCATTTTACTTAAAACTATTGACCTCAGGGAATAAAAGAAAACAGGAACCCCCTAAAAGGTCCCCTAAACTCATCTACGGATAAGAGTACTCATAATAGAGGGGCACAAGAACGAGCAAATGTAGAAGGTTTCAAATTTTCTAGTTCCAATTCACGTTAAAAGTACAGAGAGTCGGGATTCACAGCTTAATATTGCAAGCTCTATTGCTCTAATGATGTTCCCATGTAAACCTCAGATATATTTTCAATTTTGAATTTTGATGATGGACTTCAACCTCAAAAGCGTTTTCTTCCCCTTGCCAATATTCTGTTAGCACGCGAGCAACCAAGCCCCCATTATCCTTATCCAGCTATCTAAAACGTTTTTGCATAATTAAGCTAAATCAATTGGGATTCACAGCATACACATCATGCAAGCTCTGGCTAATCGAAAACCTGTCTATATCAGTAAGCTAGTGCGTCATCAGCTCAAGTTTCGACTCACTGCTTCGTTCATACTCCCGCAAACATTGCTTATTTGATCAAATCCACATCCTCCACAGCAATCAACAAGTCATCGATAACTCTGCTTACTCTAAACAAGCACAAACAATCATGAATCGCCTGAATAGCCTGAAAGTGTGATTTACAACAAAAAAAAATTTGCATGAACCATCTAGGATTCACGAAGTAGTTTTCAGCGGACACTGGCAAAGTTCCAAGCCCTCCAATCTCCCTATCTGGCTATCTAAAATGTTTTGACCGCTATCAATTGTGATTTACCACAAAAGAATGCACACGCCTTTTAAATATTCCATTCAACATCATTGTAACTCTGGCTAATCGGAAACCTGTCTCAAACAATAACCTAGTGTTTCGTCAACCCCACATTCATTTCTACTCCTAGCAACATTATCTGGTTGATCAAAACCACAGTCATCCCGACAATCAACAAGTTATCATTTATTAATCACTCTAACAAGCACAGTCATGAAACCAATACATACGTAGACTAAAAATCAACACGTTATCAATAACTAATTATTCTAACAAGCATAATCAGGAGACCAAGACACAACCTGAATAACATCGTCGAGCAAGAGAAGGTGAGTAAAAGGATCCCGCTTCTTAGACAAAACCTTCTGCAAATGCCAAACAGCAACAACCACAGAATGCAACTCCTCCATACACCCACTCATCCTTGCCCAAAGCCCGTCTTTCGCCTTCCCCCCACTCCCAATCTGGGGCATCCCACTCCTCTGCACACCCCCTGGGCCACCACCACCACCACCCGAAATCGCCTTCATATCCAATGCACCCCCAATACTCCTCAACCCAACCCCCTTATACTTCCCCACTAACCCGTCTACGGTGTTCCTCAACTCCCCTAAATTATAAAACACCTGTAACCCACTCCCTACCTCGGCTTGATTAAACCCCTCTAACCCCCTCTCCAACACCCTCATTCCCTCGGTCCGAATCGTCTTCCCCGCTTCCCCCACCCATTTCAACTCCTCATCAATCACTTCAATTCCGGTCAAATCTCCTTCTTCTGCCATCGCCACCGCCTCTCTGTGCACCTGAGCCGCCTTCCCAAGATCAATGTGCTCCGCGCCCTCGTCAACGAGGGCGCGGAGCTTGCGGGAGAGGCGGAGGAGGCGGACGGAGGAGTGGAGGAGCTCCGAGGTGGTGTGGAGCCGGTCAAGGCGGCGCGTGAGGGAGTGGAGGGTGGCGCGTGGGGTGGAGAGTTCTGATCTGAGGAGGTGGACGGTGGAGTGGAGGGATGTGACGGAGGATTTGAGGGTCGTGATGGCGGTTTCGGCGTGGCGGAGGGAGGAGAGGTGGTTTAAGAGGTGGGAGTGACGGAGGAGGACGGCGGAGCGGAGGGAGGAGGAGAGGTGGCGGATGCCGGAGGAGAGGCGTTCCGCGGTGGAGGCGGCCGAACCGGAGGAGAGTGCGCGGGAGGAGAACTCGGTCGAGGAGAAGGTGGAGGTCAGAAATAAGGAGAATATCGGATCGGATACGAATGTCGATAGTGGATCGTCGTCGTCGTTGTTGTTGTTGTTGGTGGTGGTGGTGGTTGTGGTTTCGGAGGAGAAAGTGGGGAGTTTTTGGAGGGGGGATCGGTGAGGCATTGGTGATGGGGATGCCATTTGATGAATTGATGAGTGAATTAGTACGACATGGATTTGAGGAGGAGTAGTAGTAATAGTAGTTTCTTCAATGTATCACAAAATGGTTGTGAAAAACTTTGATGGTTCGTAATTCGTTGTTTAGAAAAAGATGATTGTTTAGGTTGAATCCATCGTCTTAACGTGATCTTCAGTTTAAAAAAAGAAAAAAAAGAATCGTTATATTTTGAACTCGTAGATACCGATTTTGATCAATCTAAGCTTTCTTAACTAATATACTTTGACTGGTCATATCGCTTGTCTATACGACATAAAAAGATGACTAAATTTATCTTCAAATTGAACATTATAAAAAAAAAAAATGACTAAATTTTATTCTAAATTGAAGATCTCGAAAAGAAGATTAATGTGAAAAAAAAAAATAGCGCATTCGGAGCTCGTATCTAAGAGTTATAGACGGTCAAAGTTTTTTTTTGACCAAAAAGAGGGATACAACGTGGAATTTCAAAAAATTGAGAGTACAACATAGAATTTCCTTATATTATTTTAGTACAATTGCTAAAATTAAATTTCAAAATCAACAATTGATTACAAAATATCTAAAGAAAATGATCTATATAGTTTCACACGGGAAAATAGGATTATCTCAGACCGTTTAAGCATGATGTATTATCTCAGATGTATGGTCTTCTTATTGTAGGAGAAAATTTATCTCACCACTAGAGCTGGCAAGCCTGACCCGACCCAAGTGACCCGACCCAAAACCCGAGTAAAATCGACCCGACCCGACCCGAAAATATTGCAACCCGAAACCGACCCGACCCAATGACGATCCGTAACCCGATACGAACTGATTAAGGTCGACCCAATCCCGACCCCGACCCCGACCCGACCCGAGATGACCCGTAACCCGTAATCGACTCGATAATTTACTGAAACGACCTCACCCGACCCGAAAATAACCCGA
>JAUEKU010166680.1:0-11655 GCA_032274805.1 Gypsophila paniculata
CAAAAGCATGTGAATAAATTACGGAAGTACGGTTTCAAACTTGCAAGACTAGGTGTGAAGAATCTTTCACATGTAAAATTACAAGTTCTACTAACTCAACAAGTTTCATACACCATAACAGATCATTCGACCCACCATCATCTCCGTTCCAATCTAAAGCACCTAATCTCATAATCAAACGGCATCATATAATTATAAGTTCTACTAAGTGATGTTACTTTGACACTTCACTTTAGTGCAGCATAGCCAACAGCCAACAGCCAACATCAGCATATAACAAATATTTAGTGCAGCAGCAGCAGCAGCACAACACACAAGAACAGCACAAAAAAATAACAATACACAACAACAATTATAATGGACCATAGAAGACAATGAAAGGGATTATATTGAACCTTTGTACGTGTGTAAATCAAGTTAAAAATAGTTGCATAGTACGAGTATATTTTACTTGTAGTTTTAATTTCAGTTTTGGGTTTAAGGTTGGTTGAATATATAAGGAAAACTAAGCTACTTCTCATGACTACACAAACTTATATACAATCTCAATATCAATTCCCATAAACCATTAAAACAGACACATCAACGACCCCAATATCACATAGAATACGACACATTTGAAACCACAACCAAGAAGAATCTGTAGGACAAGTCCCTGCATAATTAGGTAAAGAGGATGATATGAGACTTACACCGGGATAGTTATAGCTATAATCACTCGTAAGAGTTATAAGCTAAAAAATCCTGCAATTCGGACAACCACGTAAGGACTCCCCATTCAGCTGGCATGTTAAGCTTTACTTAATTATTTTCCGAAACACAAGTGGTTGAATTAAACTCTACATCTGAAAAAAGCGATGTTTAAAACTAATTACACTGTGAGGACTTGTAGTAACGGAAAGGGTTATCTGAGTGTCAGTAAAGTCACAAATCTGTACACATAATTTATCATTAATCAACCCGATTTTGCGATATTCGTCGTTAATTGACCAGAATTTAAACGAGAATCATAATCGTGCATCATAATTCATTAACCATAAATTATTTAATTGAGCATGTATTATCATAATTTATTTTAATTAAAACCACAACATGTAAAATTCCCCAAATAATTACAACAAACAATAGCTTGTAGATAATAAACCCTAACTTTGAAATTCGAAACCCTAATTTAATTTTGAGGACTCACATGCTTCAAGTGTACGGTTTTTGGCCATGCTGCGACCGTTTGGACGACAGAAAGGAGTTGTTAGGGGGGTGAAACGAAACGACACTGTGAGGTAGAGAGAGTCGAAAAGAGGGAGGCGGCGGAGGTCGGACCACGTGAGGTAGCGGAGGAGTCGAAAGTAGCTGTAGAGAGATTTAGGTAGCGGAGGGAGGCGGCGGAGGGAGGCAGCAGAGGGAGGACCACGTGTGGAAGAGAGAGCTAGAAGGAGGGAGGCGACGGAGGTCAGGGAGAGTGATGTGGCTTTAGAGAGATTTAGGGTGTAGAGAGATTTAGGGATGAGGGAGTGTTTGTAGAGTGCTGTCGATAATTCTAATTTGTTTGTTCTTTTTTCAAATTCTTTTTTTTGTTTTTTTTTTTTTTTTTTTACAAATGATATGACGTTATCAGGTGGTATTAAATTTTTAGGTTCATGACAAGATTCTTACAAATTAAAGAGAATATTAAAAATTTTTGAGAGAGTGACGTGTAAAAAAATAATACTATCTTAGTAAGTACGTAGAATCAATATTAACTAACAAAAAATGTAATTGACTTATCAAGAAAATAAAGAAAAATGACATACCTAATTTCATATAGGCCGTTTTCTCCAAAAAACTACGATAATAATGTTTTTTTTTTTTTGGGGTAGATATAATAATGTTAGTTGTTCATTACTCCGTGTTATTACTCACTATCACTATACTCATGTGCATCACGTTTGTCATACTTAGTAATAGTATGACAATCTTGTTATTACTTGTTCACTATGATTGATACTTCGTCGTTGTCACTAGATGGAGTAAACTCATTTTCCATGCAATTTCATGGAAAATTCACTACAAGAAAAACGTTAATTGTAATAATTCAAAAAAGTTAGTCGGTAGCATTGAGAAATGATCGATAAATTTATATACATACCATTTCTTGTAACAAAACGGTTGAAAAAAATATCGGACTGTGGTTATGTACAGTTGTTAATTAACGTTACTTCTTTTCTTTTAGTCTTGGAAATATCATACTTTAGGAGGGTAAAAATTTTTGGGGACGGAATAGGAACAAAACATGTTAAACTAAATCTTTTTCCAGTCTTTCCTGTTTAAAAAATCGAAAAAATTTCATTCCCATGGGGACTTCCGTCCTTGCGAAACCCTGCCTAGCTCCGTCCCTAGTGGCCTACTCCAATGAATATGACCTTTTGTTTCGTGTAGGTTCTTGGACAAGGCTAGTGTAAAAGAAGGTAACAAAAGAACACCATGTAGCGAAGCACAAGTACAAAAATCAAAGCAAGTTTGTGGCATGATGCTAATATGGTTGGTCATGCTAATTCCAAGTACACTTTGGGCCCAAATCAACACCCTATTCGTCAAGCAAGGTACCACCCTAAACCGCCACATTGGATCCAATTTCCAGGTCCCGGCCGCCTCCCTAGGGAGCTTTGTCACCCTATTTTTTATCCTCAGTGTTCCCTTATATGACCGGTTCTTTATCCCCTTTATGCGTGCCAGAACACGCAATCCTAGGGGCAGAGCCGGCCCACTGGGGGTTCAATTCAGTTCTCAGAACTGAGCCTCATAAAACAATGGGCTTCAAAAAATTTTGGGTCAAACTAAATTAGACAAAAACAAAAAAGTTATAATTCAATCAACTAAATTTATAAGTGTATTGTCCTTAGTAGCATAGTTGGCAAATATGTATATTTTCATACACATCACCCAAGTTCGAGTCTCCTCAGGTGCATATTTGAAAATTTCTACATTAACTCTTTTTGAAGTGGATTTCTCAATATATTTATTTTAGTCAACTTTGGATTTAAGTTTTTACGATTTTGCCTTTTGAATTTCATATCATATTGTGATATAGTAGTACAAAATCACAAGAATAATAAATTTATGTTTAAAAAATCATAAATATGACATTTATGTCGTATATATTTTCCAAACTATACGGAGTACGAATTATTATTGTTCGAATCAAACGATAAGGGCCACAAATAATTTCTTGCAACCGGGCCTCCAAAATTAACGGGCCGGCCCTGCCTAGGGGTATCACCCTCCTACAGAGGCTCGGGGTTGGTTGTATCATCCAAATTGTCGCAATTGCGGTTGCATACATCGTTGAGGTGCATCGGATGCGTGTGATTAGGGTCGAACATGTTGAAGGGTCTAAGTCAATAGTACCTATGAGTATATTTTGGCTAATGCCACAATATGCCCTAAATGGTGCCGCAGACGTGTTTAACTCAATTTGATTGTTAGAGTTTTGCTATGACCAGTCGCCGGATGATATGCAAAGTCTAGGGACTACGTTCTATACGAGCGCGTTTGGAGTCGGGAATTTCATGAATAGTTTCTTGGTGACAATGGTGGATAAGATAACAAGGAGGAATGGTGGGAAGAGTTGGATAGGGAACAATTTGAATGATTGTCATTTGGATTATTATTACTTGTTCTTGTTTGTGTTGTCTACTTTGAATATGGGTGCATTTTGGTGGGCATCTAATGTGTATGTTTACAAAAGGGAGAGGAAAGGGGGTCAAGAAGAAGATCATGATTCTGAGCCAATTGAGGTTAGTAAGTAGGGTTGTTCATCGGTCCAAAGACCAAAATCGGTCCGAAATGGAATAAAAATGGATAAGAATTGAAATCATACAAAATAGTGGACCTGTTGGACTGTAATTTATCTGTAATTTCCTACTTACGTCAAGTTTATAAAGAAAACGATTAATATTACAATAATAAAAATAAAGAAAAACAAAGTATGTACAATATTATTTAAATGTAATTGCGACAAATTAAGCATATATAAATAACATTTAATCTAAGCAAAATTTAAGCACCAATCGTGGTCATTCTTCTCCAATACGATCCGGACCAAAAACAGGATTCCTCAAAAAGCTTGGATTGAAGACCGATCTGGCCGATTACGGTTCGATTTGGACCGGATAATGAACACCCAACTAATAAGGTTATTGTAGATGCATCTCTAAGGACATGCAAATTTCAAGGAAATAAAATAAATTAATAGAGAGAATTAATAATTATTAGGTCTTAATTAAGAACAAGATAAAAAGTTCTTCCATTACATCAAAAGTTCATGAACATTGGATTTGATAAAATATGACTTGTCATTGTGTAAAGAGTGTCCCTTATTTACCCACATATGAGTCCCACATGGATTGTAGAAGAGAGAAATGTTCACTTTATAAACTAAGGGGTTACTCCTCCCATCACCAATTGGTTTTGGGATGAAACCCTCTTGGGTTTATATTTGTTGACTAACTTTCCTCCTTTACGGGTGTGGCCCAGACCCTTAATTTCGTATGAGGTCACTGGTTCGAATCTCACCACCCCCGTTTCAATTAGAAAATTAAAGGACATTCGTGTGAGGGGGCGTGTTGGAGTATATAAACGATCATGTGATTCCAACCATCACCTTAAGGTTTCGGTTGAAAGTGTCACTTGACATATTGGAAAACTTTATATAAAGTTCTTCCGTTACACTTGCTCCTATGATGGAATTAAGTTTATGAGACTGTCTCATGTTAGATAGGTGAGAATAATTAACAATAAAACTAAAAATAAGTAAAAAACAATAATTTAAGAAAAATAATCAATTATGAGAGGTTTCACTATAAATTATCGAAATTACACGATTGCCAAAGAAAAAATCATAAAAAAGGATGAGACCTGGAGTTCTTAATTGGAAGATTATGAAGTGAAGGAAGGGACACACCCTTGGAGTTGGAACGCAAATTGTAGGCACGAGTATTTGAACGCAACGAATAGCGGGAAGCACCCACCATCATTGGGAATCGTGATTTGACCTATTTTTATCAATTTTTCTAAAAGGTACCCTAATAAGTAATGACGTTGACTATAAGTATATGCATATAAGTAAGAAAATATACTCTATAGTTTGATAGGATCGTCTTATATCATAGCATATGATGAGCCCAGTAAAAAATAAGTCGAACAACTTTCTTTTCCTTTATTTAATATTCAGTTTTATTTTAAAGACGCCTTATTTTATAATTATAAATAACAAGCATATTTAAGTTGAAATATTGTCCCCTTTTTTTTTTATAAAAGAATATTATTGTCACTTTAATTATATACATTATCATTTTAAAACATTCTATTTCCAAAATAAATTATGGATAACTATCTCTAGTCGGTTTTTGATATTTTTGAGCTAATCTTACCAGAAGACGGTTCTATATAGCAATTTGTAATGTTAATAAACACTTATATTCTCTCCTACTATAATTAACCCTAGACAACTATTCATTCAATTTTGAAATGGGTCGAGTCAATTAGAGTCAGACCAACTATGAGTATTATTGTATTAATTCGGGCCAAAAGTACAAATATAGGGAGATGTACCATAAATTTAATTTCGATCAATTGCTTATTTAGTTAATACACGAAAATTATCGTATGAACAAATTGGTACGTAAAAGTTAGCAAACCGTCTAATCCAAAAAATTAAAGCCCATATAATCGGAGTGTATATAAAATTGAGGTAGTAGGCTTGCCTATTTATAGTCAGGTGCATGACCTCTATTATTTGTGTGACTTATCCTCCACTCACCTACTCTATATAATTTCCTAACATAAACTACCCATGCCACATACACTAAGTATACTAACACACTCAAAATTCACTAATTAAACTTATATTAGTACTCAATTAATTAAATTAAATTAATTATTAGCCAAGTTAAAGATGGAGATGGAAGCTAACCCTAATGCCTCCTACACTCTTGATGGCACCATGGATCTTCGCGGTCGGCCCGTGCTTGCTTCCAAGACCGGCAAATGGAAGGCTTGTGCCTTTCTCCTAGGTAATTTCTCATATATGAGGCGGTCTTACAATAACATATTTGATTGTTATTTGAATTTGTAGTGAATTAATTTAAGTTAATGTTGATAATACATGATAGTTTATGAAGTGTTCGAGAGAATGGCGTTCTATGGCATAGCGTCGAATTTGGTGGTGTATTTGACGACACAACTCCATGAAGAGACGGTGTCGTCTGTGAGAAACGTAAACAATTGGAATGGAGTTGTGTGGATGACGCCTATTCTTGGTGCTTACGTTGCTGATGCTTATCTCGGTCGATATTGGACTTTTACTATTTCTTCCCTCATTTATGTTTTGGTATGCACTTCATTTTCACCCTACACCTATTAATTTACCGTGTTTTTAAAAATTAGAATACGATTTAGTCTGCATATTTTGTTTTTGGCAAAAAAGGAAATTATAGTAAATACGAAAATAGAAGCCATATATATGATTGATAGTACATCGAGCATGGGGGGTGATCGGTAGATGTCAAGTTTACATTACAAGAATTCATTATAATTAAAAGTGGGAGGGTCGTTCCAATTCAAAGATTGTGAGAACTTTAACTACTCCCTGCGTTCGAGAATGATATTGGAAGTGGGCACGATAAGAGAATTTAACTACAAATCATGTTGACAATGAGAGGAATTTTCATGTTTTAAGTGTGTTTTGATTTATTGCTATGCTTGAAATTAATAAGCAAGGTAGGTCCAAGATAGAGCAATACATATGCATGTGTAGGGTACAAAAATTGAACTCCTTACAAGATCAAGTCTATATTCAAACGAATTTTTGCACCACATATTCCTCATCTATCTTTGTATATCTCAAATAAAAACGTAATCTCTAATAATGTGGGATAGTGAGGTCGTATAGTTATTATGGCCATAAGATCATGATCAAACATGTACGGAATAGTCAAGTTTCATATTAAATGAGGGTTTCTTCGACCATCATCACTCTTTATATACGTAAATTCGAATTTTTCTTTTTTATTTAGTCAAACATTCAAATTGTCTAACCAAATTCATATGTACAGTATTTTTAACGTACATATGTGTGCATTAGGCAAACACTAAATATTCTTTTATAAATTACAGTAACTATTTCAAATTTTCATTTAATTTAATTTAGAAATATTCATATTTTAATTTATATTGGATAAATTGGTCGTGGGACCAAGGAGCATTGACTATTGACCCATATGGATTAAAGTGGATAAAACAATAATGATTAATTAATGATGCTTATTGGTCAAAAATGGGATATGCATGAAATATTGCTCTCCACACAAGTTGATTAATTAGGTGCATACGTCTTGAAATAATATCCTATAATAGCAAATAATAGTGCTAATTATTTAATATTTATGTGGATGAAGATTATTATATTATATATGAATTTTTTTTGTGGTAGAGGATAAAAGTAAGGTAGGTTAAAAGCTTTTTATTGGAACGTGATGCACTTTGTAGTTGGCTAAGTACTACTAATAAATGCCCTATGTCGACGGCCATGCTTCAGTATGTTATTTAGATGGCCGCCAGTATATGATATAGGGAGTAGCAAAAATTCTAAGGTCCATCGGATCGAAAGGACAATATTATCGTCCTCCTTAATCAAAGAAAATATTTGAATTTTATTAGTGAGCCTAGCTAATTTTTCATAAATAAATCTAATTATAAAAATAAAAGTTTCTCATTCGTTAGGAAGGACGGTGACATAGTCTTCTCGATGCACCTAAGAATTTCTGAGTAGACTAATTATCACTAAAAAATAGATCAAAGCCGTGTTTTTCTAGTACTTTTTTGAGCGGAATCAAACTTAATTTATCTAAATTGAACGAAAATTAAGTTCACAAAAATATGGCTTGAATGCTTTAAATTGAAGTAGTAGCTGTGTAACTTTGTTATATGCTAACTTTTGATATATTAGTATATTTCATATCTAATTTAATGGTAGCAAAAAATAAGGACGTCAAGATTTATATTGTCATGTTATATACAAGTATTCTTTGTTTTTCATTATTTTCTCGGTGGAAAATTACGAGCAAACCTAAATAGATGAAACAAATAAATTATGCGTATTACTAATCATAGAAGCGATAAGAGACAAAAACTCATCAAATTACGATAAAGGGAATTCAATTACTTAGAAAATAACATTAGACACAAACAAATAATTTAATTGTTGTTAAGACGACAGAAGCAATTAATAGATTATACATTTGAGGTAGTACCTCAGATTCTAAGTTTATGAATTCTTCTTATAAAGAATCTGAGGTGAGAGGAAATTTCTGCAAGGGACATTCATTATCACACTATTACCAGCCAAAGCATTGACATTGATACCAATCAATGGTATTGGAGTTATAACTATTTGGACTATAATAGTTCCGATGAACAGTCACTCACTTTTGACAATGTGATTTCAGAAGCATATTCATAGACTTAATTAATACTCAGAAACTTATTAGCAAAACTCAGAATAGTTGAAGCATAATGTAGTAGTCAGATGTATATAATTCTATTTACCCGACAGAAGAACACACTATTAGTAGTAGCTTTTTGAATTTACTCTACTGAAATTAATTTAATTTGAAATATGGTGGTGCGATTAATGTCAGATTATTGCATACAAGTTGTAAATTCTTGCAAAATTTAACTCTTTCAAAACTTTATGAGATTAAGAGATTCCCTAGCCCTTGCAGATGGTTGTACGAAGAAATAACGATATTATAGAGGATATACAAATGCTCTTTGATCTAATAACCATCTTTGTTTAGAAAGGGTTTATTTTATTTGATTTTGACCATCTTGTATTCCATTAATTTCGATGTTTTTTTTTTTTTTTTTTTTTTACAATTGTTATATGGCTTATGAGTTGTTATCATTATTATCGATGAATTGATCTTTCAACTAAAAAAAATCATTTTGTTCCACAGGGTATGGTGCTTTTAACCATGGTAGTGTCCCTAAAGTCCCTAAAACCAAGGTGCACAAACAACACATGCAACAACAACGAGGACGACTCTTCACTCAAAGTCACAATGTTCTACATCTCCTTATACGTAATAGCCCTAGGAGCCGGGGGAACAAAGCCTAATATTTCGACATTTGGCGCGGACCAATTCGACGATTTAGACCCCCATGAGAAAGAGCTCAAAGTCTCCTTGTTCAATTGGTGGTTCTTCTGTGCATTTCTCGGAGGTCTTTTCGCGACAGTGGCGCTTGTTTATATTCAAGAGAACTTGGGCTGGGGTCTAGGGTATGGGATCCCTACACTCGGGCTTATATTGTCCTTGATTGTGTTTTATTTTGGAACACCTCTTTATAGGCACAAGCCTAAAAACTTAAAAAGCCCGGCCACGGACGTTTTTAAGGTCATTTTTACGGCATTAGTGAATTGGAGACTCAAAGTTCATGGACAATCACGGTGTTACTCTACCGAAAAACAGGTGGAAAATAAAAAAGCCGCATATTTCAGGTGCGTTCCTTTGACATTTCTATTAGGTAATTCAATAACTCCCAATTATTATAACCACGATTTTCACATCTTCCACCTTTTCACATTTTCTTCAAAATTCACACATGTCATAAGTATTTTCTCAAAAAATCCTATAATAATGCAAATTTTTTCAAAAATGAAGGAAATTTTTTGTATATATCAATGTTGAATGTACTTTCGCTTCTACCAAAAGTCAAAATCTGAAAAGAATAATTGAAATTTCGTCATTTTCATAAGTTAAAACAGATGCTTATTTTAGTGAAAATGGGATTTTGGTGGAGGTTTTAAAATAATTGTTTAGAATAGGTGGGAGTTTTGAAAGAAAAAATAGAATAGGTGAAAGTTTTAAAAATGTGGTATCGAACACAGGTGGGAGTTACGAATAATTCGATTATTTTATATGTATGATCGATGCATTTTTTTTTTTTTAATAATGAATCGATGCTTAAAAGGATAATCTATCTAGGAGTTTTTTTTGGATTTTTAAGAGCTAAGGTGGTATGTCCAATTCTTTTAGATTTGAAATTGTCTTGATTGAATTTAACTAAGGTAGAAAATAAATTTGGAAAAATGAACTAATAATTTAAAAAGAAATGAACTAAAGTGGGTTGAATTTAAGTACTCCGTACGAAATAACAAGCCGTAAACGGCAAGACATTAGACATATAATAAACTGTAGAACATGCAACTACAGTATAAGATTCCATAATGATTGATGCCATAGAAGTCAAGTTGTATGTACTCGCTATTCCAAATTCCAATGGTCGCGTTTCACTTTATTGGAGTCGGATTTTGAAAATTTTGATTATAAATAGTTTAAAAAATATAAATAATTTAAACATAATAATAAGATACTTTTAGTTGTCATCAAAATATTTTTCAACAAGAAAAGTCATATATGTACAAAGAAAAATACAATTAAATTGACGTATTGAAGACCATATAAATAGTAAATGAGAATGAATGGAGGGTTTAATAGTTAAAATATCAAGTACAAACAGAAGACGAACTAAGAGACACCCCAGAGTGAGGGAAACATAAATAGTGAAAGCGCACATAATTAACTTCCACATTGTGGGCTTACGATAATAACGTACGTCTAACGATGTCATCCATGTGTTTCGTTATGGCTATGTCTAAGAGCAACTTGTGTAGTGGGGTCATTTATTTCGTACTTCTTAAGATTCCATTTTAGTACATTCCGATTGGAAATGACAGTGGGTAGGATTAGGACGAGTCTAAATTTGCGATCTCTATGTATAACAAATTTATTGACTGATTTAAACATTCATGGACCTAAAACGAACCCTAAACTCAAACCTAATAAGTAAAGGTGTAAGATATGGATCTACGCAAAACTTTGTCTATTGTTTTAAATGTGTATATATATATATATGTAAGAATACTACTAAGTATAATCAGAATCAAAATTAAATACTCCGTATCATAAACCTTATATTTTGCAAAAATAATACAAAAAAACTAAATGGCAAAAAGATAGCCGTATTTTTTTTACAAATAATTAAAAGATCATTTACCGCATTTGATAGTTTCTTTATTATGAGGAGTGAAGTACATTTCAAGAATTATTTTACCTTCATTCAATTGTTAATATTCAATTTTATTTCATATGTCGGATATTCTTTCCCAATAAAATCGTCTCAGAAGAACCTAAGTACTCTCAATCCTCCACGTATCCATCAAGTTTGTACATAGCGTAACTGAGAAAGTAGTTACAGAGAAATTCAAGTAAAATGGCGGAATTTAATAAACGGTCCAATTTTATAGTTATCTCAAGGCCATACGTTAATAATTTAACGATAGTACTGTAGTAGCAGTATTTATTTCTAACTTAGCCTCTCCGTGTGATGGTTGTTTTGACCAAATTTTCCGCCTTGGGTGAATTTGGTTGAAAAGGGGTATTGACGATCTACTCGTTACGGCGTAGGTTTAATCGAACGAGCACGATGTAAAGAGAAGATAAAAAAGAACAAAATAAGAAATAAGACAACGATTTGGTGACGCGGGAAACCCTTTAGGAATGAGGGAAAACCCGCGGGGGGAGGTTGTATCCCGCCAAGCATTGCACTAGTTCGTTT
>JAUEKU010166691.1:0-11654 GCA_032274805.1 Gypsophila paniculata
TAATGTTACATTTGTCTCCGTATTCGGAACTCGTGACCAGGAGATATGGTCAGTCAAAGTTCGTTCGGTAAAAAAAACTTTGACTGATCAAAACTCATGATTAAGAGTTCCAAATACGAAGATTCTTTTTTTCAAATCAAAGTTCTTGTCAAGATCTACGATTTTTAAAAAAAAAATTGTCGTATTTGAAATTCGTAATCACGAGTTTTGTTCGGTCAAAGACATTTCATAAAAAAAAAAAAAGGATATTTTGGGTAAAATTGCAAAATTTAGGGGTACCGTGGGAATTATCCCATTTTCTTATGGGCCTTCAATAGCTTTTACACAACTAGAGCTACATCACTCATCCGTACATTATACCATAGCTTTAATGTCAGGGTCGCGTTGATCATAACAGTCAGCAACCATCACCGTTCTTTTCTCGACGGTCTTATACTTATACCTTCGAGCCAGTAACACATAAACGAATAAATTCACCACTGATAAACACGCAAGGAGCCAATAGAAATTGTCCAAGCGGCTTGAGTTCAAATCCTTGCCGAACCAACTCTTTCCTGCCTTAGCCGTGACACGGCTAATAATTGTTATCAGCAAACTACTCATGAAATTAGCAGCTCCGATGACACTAAGGTAAAGGCCGATTCCTAAACTTCTCATAGAGTCGGGGACCTGGTCGTAGAAGTACTCTTGCAATCCCACTAAGGTGAAACCGTCAGCAACTCCTATGATGACAAATTGCGGTGCTAACCAAAATGCGCTCATTGAAAGCGAACTCTTTTGAGAATCATTTGCGACTATATCTAGCCTTTTTCGCTCAACCAAAGCTGCTATGACCAATGACGCAAAAACAAAGATCATTCCTAAACCAATTCTTTGCAGGATTTTAATGCCTCTTTCGTCCTGTGTCACCCTTTGTACTGTAGGAATGAGGATTTTGTCGTACACAATTACTGTGATAATCATTCCGATGGCTGAAAGGCCAAAGATTGAGGCAGGCGGGATCATGAAATGTTTGCCAATGTTACGGTTCATGACTGTGGCTTGTTTGATGAAGAATGTAGTTGTCTGTGAGGTGCAAACAACGAACGGTATGCATGCCAACCATATAGGAATCATGTTCATAATTAGCTTTGTTTCTTCAACTTGAGTCACTGTGGCCAACCTCCAAGAACTTACCTTTTCGACTGATATCTCTTTGTTCATAATAATCGCTGCTTTATCCAAAAATCTGAGACAACAGAACAAGAAACATTTATTAAGACCTCATATATGTTATATTCTTAAGCTATCCTCTGTTTCTCCAAATATCTTCATTGAATCAAAGCAAGCTTCAAAATGGACAGGTAAAAAAAGTAATGTTACTTAAGATTTTCGGTATGACAAAGACGCCTCCTCGAGTGTTGCTCAATAGAAGCCTCCTCATATAGCTCAACTGAGCTGCTTGGATGAGGATATCTTCTCTTTGAAACAGCAGCTACTAAAACCTGTAACATTGGCTTGACGAAATTTCCACTTGGCTTTCTGTACCTGTAATAAGGTTTTCCAATAATGAATATCCCCAAACTTGCAGTCATGGTTACCGTAAGGATTACGTCAGCTGCGCCCCATCCAGCGTGGTCTTGCACATACACGATCAATGTCACGCCAAGTAAAAGACCACTGCACAGACCAAAGTTCCACCAATTGAAAAATGACATTTTCTTCCTTCTTTCCACATCATGATCATCGTCAAATTGGTCTGCGCCGAAACTTTCTAGGGATGATTTATGTCCTCCTGTGCCTATAGAGATCATGTAGATTGAGAGGAAAAAAACAACTTCGTGGATTGTCCTTGTGTTTGAGCACGGGTCTATAGCACACGGTCTGAAGCTCGGTATTAACCTTGACATTGTTAAGAGGACTAGTCCCTGAGAATTATAAGTAAATTGTTGTCAAAACGTAGGACATATTTATATATACCAATTCTCTCTTCTTATACTCCTCTAATAAGCTCAGTAACTTTGTATCGTAACTCAACAACTTTGTAACAGAGCTCAACAGCTTTATGACAAAACTCTACAACATTGAATCGGTTAAACGACCAACAAATTACCAGGATATAGATGATGGATGAGACGAAGACAGTGAAAAAGCGACCCAAGTAGGCATCGGCCAAGAATCCACCAATAAGGGGCATCAAAGTTGTGACACCGGACCAATAGTTGACACTTTTGGCAGCGGTCTCAAGATCTTGGTGAATGACCTTGGTCAAGTAAATCATCAGACTCGTTGCTATCCCAAAGTAGCTTAGCCTCTCACTGAACTCTATTGCTGTTAATTGGTAATAATACACAGAATTAGAAAAGCAGGAGTCAGAATTCTACTGTTGTACATTTCACGATGAATTATAAAAGATTATTTTCTTTTATCTCTTTAATTACCTATTTAATATGTCTTAATTTATTGACGGACTTATAATTTCAAAGAGAAATACAGTCTTTTAAAAGACAGACTTGTCGTGCTATGTGTAGAGGTTTTTTTTGGCCGATGTAGTTATGCGTGAGCAAAATTATACATGCATTACGGTATAGTAAACCTTTTCAAATATATAGTTCTGAAATTTATTTATATTACGGTATGATTTTCGTACATGAAATTTCGTCTAGATACGATTTTTATCACATACAATAAATGACATAAATTTTGTAAAACAAACATTTTACTCATACTGTTAGAATTCAAACGGGCCTGGTCATATTCGGGTGGAGGAGAAAACCCACTCAATTGGCAACGGGCCTGGTCATATTCGGGTGGAGGAGAAAGCCCACTCAATTGGCAATAGGAGGAGGACCCTTTAACTATATATAGTGAACATTTATCTTCTCCACAACTAGAAACCCAGGGCGACACCATGGGATCGCACCGGAGTGGTAACTCACGGGGGCGGAAATAACTCGAACCCACCGCTACGATCCGAACTCACTTTTGGAGCGGAATAAGAATCCTCAAAGAGGAGCTCTGATACCATGTTAGAATGCAAACGGGTCTGGCCATACCCGGGTGAAGGAAAAAGCCCACTTCACAAGTCCAAGGGAAATCCATATTTCCTAAAACCAATTGGTAATAGGAGGAGGGCTCTTAGACTATATAAAATGAACATTTCTCTTATCCACAACCGATGTGGGACAACCTCACATGTAGGCATATTCCAAAACATACTTGGTTACAAAAGTTATTTTAAAATTTTGCCGGGATTACAAATTCATAAACGATTATTATAACTTTTACTTGACATTAATATATATCTTTTATGTTGGATCTTTCCTTTAACGAACAACCGTACCACAAACGTTATATGGTTTTAGAATTTGCTAATGAGGATATGAAAAAGTGTGCTGTCTTTAAAAACATATGGAACATCCATGCAAATTATACATGAAAGTTCATATAATTAAAATTGTACTCCCTCCGTCCCAGTCAATTGTTAACACCCATATGTATTTATGTATTATACAATTTTAATACAATGTACATGTAACTAAGCATGTTATAACGACTTTCATATATTAAGTTACTCTTTATCTGTTTTTATATCTTTCATTTCTTGCACTTGTTTTTGTATCAAAACTGAAACGTTAACAATTTACTGGAATATAGGTAGTATATCGTATCATGTCCATATCACAAATCAACCATGCAAGGTGTAAACATTAAATAATTAGCCACCAAAAAGCAAATCAAATCTCTCAAAGAATGTTATTTCCCATATATCACTAAAACTTCACTATTGACTGTCATTTTATTCATTTACTTACGACATTTTTTTGTTAAATATTCAGTTGAATGCGAAACACTTTTTGATACTAGTGATTGTGTTTACATAGTATTTTCAAGATCGGCTACCTATAATATATAATGACCAAAATATACTCCGTACTCTTTAGTAACTAATATATCAAAAAAAATTAAAACAGTTTACCTATGATGAAAATAGAAGCTTTCCAAACACCGGTCGAAGCTCTTACAGGTACATTCCCTTTGTAATCCAGTGACGAATCACACACCCATGTCTCACAATCCTTAATTTGATCGACATTTCGATCTTCGACATAACCTTTGGCTCTCTCCGCACCCATTTCCATCAACTAACGCTTACCTATACTCGCCTCGTACACTTCAAATTAAACTACTCCCACCACCTTGTGGTAAAAATATAGTATGTATGCAATGTATAGTAGTGTTTTATTTTAAAAAAAAAAAATAGTTGGTGCAGAATCGGGATAGTTTTAGTGCCATATTTATAATAAGAGGATTCGATTCCACGACCTCTAACACAAAGTTGAATTTCCACCTTGTGGTAAAGAATGGTCCATAGAGAATTATTTTTTTTTATTTTTTTTTATTTTTTTTGTAAGAACTGATAATCTTGAATTTTCTTCAACGCCAATGATTTCAAGAACGAATAAAGTTATTCCCTCCTACCACTAGAGTAATGTCCTTTGTTGTCGACAGATCATAATATGTATTATTCCCAATATTGCAAAATTATGATATCATTATCTTACCTACCTAGCTAGGTTGATTAATATATATAACAGATTCTTAAATGAGAATCGCCGTAAGCAGGAATACAACGAATTGATAATGACTAAAATGTCGTGATGTTCATTTTGATCATTATATAGTTACTCCCTTCGTTTCGGTCATTCATTTATCTTTGGTTTGGTATAAAGAACAGGGGAGAGGTGAAACCAATCGACAAGTGGACAATAATGGATAGGGAGTTAAAATTAGTTATTGAATGCATTCTTAAAATAGAAAGATAAACAAATAAATGATACACCGTAAAATAAAATAGTTAAACAAATGATTGGGACAGATTGAATAATTGTTACGGAGTATCATTCTAAAGTCAAGGTAATATTTTACACGTTAATATTTATAGTAAGCATTTTAATTGTCACATTTTAGTCATACTAAATTCGTCGTGCACGTACAACACCGATTTGTAGGAGAATTACTATATACGAGTACATGTTTTTTGTAATATGATTATCCATATATGCCATTTTATGACCCATGAAATTCTCCATCAAACTTGTTGTATGTATATAACGGATTACACTTGAATAAAATGTGACCATTATTACAATTATAATTAAAATTTTTGAAATATGTAAAAGAAAATATCGTGATGCGAAATTTAATTTATTATATTTGTCATTATCAGTAGAATAAGAATAGCAATTATCTATATCCTTCAATTACGTATAATTAAATCATTAACGTTGTAATAATATTAATCGACAACAGTGACATAACACTATATTTCGTTAGATATAGAACGGAGGAACCAAGATCAAAAGTTGGTTGTCTTTTATTAACTCGTAAGGCAGTAATCAAATGTAGAGCTAGCAAGCCTGACCCGACTCGAGTGACCCGACCCGAAATCCGAGTAAAATCGACCCGACCGGACCCGAAAATATTGTAACCCAAAACCGACCCGACGACGACCCGTAACCCGATATGACCCGATTAAGGTCGACCCGAACCCGAGCTCGACCCGACCCGAGATGACCCGTAACCCGTAATCGACCCGATAATTAACTGGACCGACCCGACCTGACCCGGCCCGGCCCAATAGCTGACCCGACCCGAAAATAAACCGACTCTTCACTCTATTTGATTTTATTCGACCCAACAAAAATCGAATAAATAACTTTTGAACATTAAAAGAAATATTTTAAAAAATATATATTGTATTATTGAGTTATATCAAACAAGATTTGACCTAAAACCAACATAATCCGATAAACTATCAGCATGACCATGCATGAAAAGACCCGAATCATCCTAAATTGAACTAAACCCAATCCAACTTGACAAATCTATCGGAATAAATCAAACAAGATTTGCATGACCATGCATGAAAAGACTCGAATCATCCTAAAATTGAATTAAACACAATCCAACTTGACAAATCCGACCCAGGATTGATTCGATCTAGCCGAACTCGACTTGACTCGACAAATTTATCAGAATGAACCGACTCGACAATGACCCGATTCAACCCAAAAGTGACCCGAACCCGTCCCGACCCGAAAAATCTGCTTAAATGACTCGACCCGAACTCGAGCCATGAGTTAACCCGATTAACCCGACCCCGAAAGCGACCCGGACCCGACCCGAAGGTAGTTATGACCCGATAATGACCCGACTCGATATGACCCGACCCGATGAGACCCGACCCGTTTGACCCGATTGCCACCTCTAACCTTCAAATGGTCTACGAAACCACGAAAAGAAACATTAAAGAGAATGGCGCACGTTGCTAGCTTCGGGCGATATGCATGACAAATATGGTACCACCGGCCTATTCCCTCACATTTTCAACATGTTGGATAATATGAGCCGTAACGAGAGACGTGAATGACTCGACCACTACGGCACCACTGCTGTAAGTTCAATATTTGTCTATTCTGAAGTACTTCGCGAGTGTTAATTCATTATTGACGCAAGTTTTTAAATGAGACCGTTGTAGGCGTTTGATAACTAGATTGTAATAAAAATATAATCACTACGTACACATGTGATCGTTTTTATATGATAAAAAGTTGTCACAATAAATATTATAGTAATCATATTAAATATTAAAGTGGTTAAATTTTAATCGCAATATGTGAAACTATGTAATTTATATTATCAGTTCATTATGCCCATATTAGAAAAAAAATTAGTCATGTAACTCATTTTTACTCATTCTCTATTAAATACACTCTTACAATACTTTCTCTTTCTTCTAACTAAATTTTTTCTAACAAACACAACTAATGGAGATATAGCTCAACCACTAAAGATAACTAGTTCACATGATATCAAAACCCATGATTATATCTTGCACTATCTGTTAACTAAAAAAATTGAGTTGCTTCACTAATTTAACTGATCCATTGTTATTGCCAAAAAAAAAAACTTATCCATTGTCTGATTCTGATTGATGCCATGGAGGATCGTGAAATTATATGGGCTCTAGTATTAAGCTTATCTTTAATGTTTCATGTCGTGGAGAATCTCGAGATGGGCTCACATGTACGTAAAGGGGGAGTGTGAAGAATCCCTCTACATGTGAGAATTGTAGTCTCACATTGATAGTGGAGAAAAGAGTTCACTACTTTATAAGCTTAAGGGCTACTCGTCCTATCTAATCTAATCTAATCTAATCTAATCTAATCTAATACTATATATATAAAGTCGATACCATATGCTCTATGTTCGACATTTGTCACTTTTTGATTGGTTGATAAATTTTTTATATTTAAATAAATTTAATATGTAAAATATATTTATTTGACGAAATTAGGAAACAAATTGATATGACATAAAATTAATCTATTAATGAAATATTAAGATATCATAACCTAATATAATTAGGTAGTCTAATAAATCAATGATTTTAATAATAAAATATTACTATCTTCAAATAATGCAATCTTATTTTCTCAACATCTATTTAATACTATATATATAGTAGAAAAACTAGCCATTTGACTGATTCACATTTACCAGTTCGTTTTTTCTGATGCTTGATGTTTGTTAATATTTTTTCTTAACAGATATGTATGTTAGATTTATGAGACTAAATAAGATAAGGAAAATAAATAAAAAATAATTTGACTGGGAGAGTTAAAGTATATATAATTGTAGTAGAAAGGGAGTAAAAAATAATTGTTGCAACAGAGAGAGTAATAAAATTAACAGTAGTAATAATGAGTGTAGTGAAAATAATAGTGGTAATATCGTATTAAAAGTAACAATAGTAACGAACAAGGAGTAATGCTAATGTAAAATGGATATACGCGTACGACTACATAACTTATGTGTAAAGACGGACCATTTTGACACTTATTGTGACCAATTTAAACCTTATTTTGACCACTTTTAAACTCACTAAAGTGGTCACTTTTTACTCAACTATGGTCACAATCAGCATTAAAGTGATCACTTTTTTAGCACAAATAATTTATCGTACGCATATAATGGTCTCATTTTAGCATTTATGTATTAACAAGGAGATTTATAAATTTATTAATAATAATAATGGGGTAAAGAGAGTACAGTAGTGGCAGTGAGAGTAGTACAATTAACAGTAATAGCAACATGAGTACTTAAAATAACAAAAGAGTTGAAGTTACTGTAGAGAATTGATAAAAGTAATACAACCAGAGTAATGAAAGTAACAGTAATAACAACAAGACAATTAAAGATAAGATAGTAGTTTAACATTGAAAGTAATTAGTGCGTCCTGTAATTTGGTTGAGTTTTTTTTTTTTAAATCTTAATCACAATTTTAAAAAATGTAACCAGTAAAAGAGACCAAATATAGGTATTTTTTCTGATTGAGCAAACTAAGAATGAAATTTAAGAGTACATGAATTTTTCTTTATGTTTCGAACTGTGAAGCTATATTGAAGATAGATCTACCTAATTCGATATCAGTTTTAGATATCCATTGGTCTAATCGTTAGGATTTCAAATATTTAAATATTTGAAAAATACAATTAGTATAATTTAAGGTTTACGAGGTGAAAAATACAAAGAACACATACAAAAAGTAATAAACCAGTATTGGATAAAAGTAGTTACTATTATCAATAAATTAGGTACTAACACTATAAAAATGGACATTAGAACATACGACCTTCAAATATCTCACACAATGAAGACATTAGAACATACAATGAACACAACATACGACCTTCAAAGCAATATGTTAAGAAGTTTATTAGATGGAGACAAATAATGTAATGATGCAATAATCCACGAAGCCTTTTGATGTCAAATATCTCATAATTGTGATAATTGTTTGTTATAATGGTATTATTCCATCAGATTAATCGGTCAATGCAATTATTGAAAAACAAATGGACATTTATTTCTAACGACATCTTATATAATCAAAGAAGACTAATCAGAATAGTTGAAGAACTATGACCTATTTGAACTTGAGAAGTTACGGAGCATAATTAAAGAGTGAAAGGTCACTAAAAGATTACCATCAATGCCTTTACCGGACATTGCATTGGTACAACCTACAAATAATGAAAATCACATTGATTGGAGACGAGTTAAGACTAAACACGACATAAATTCTACAAGAGCAAATTCGTCACAAAAATAATTTAAAACGAGTAATATTTAAAAAATATATATAGGTCGCCCGGCCGCGGGACGGGCACCAACACTAGTAGCTATATAATACAGAGTATATATTATAACATTTTGAATGTTAAATAGTGAGAACAAGTTCAACTCGATTGTGCAATGACTCAACCATAGTCCGTCAAATCTACTGTTCATGTATAGAATCATTATCTATAAACCAAGAGTAACTCAAAATCTCAAATGTTAAAAGCTCATTGAGTGTATTTGAAGTTAAAGTTTGTATACGAGTGTCTCTTCAAGTGTATGCGAGGGCAAAGTTCCACATATAATCTTAATAGTGAGGAGACACGTTTATAAGTTCGTAAATTACGTACTCTCCCTATCACCAAATAATTTTAAGATGCTTGTTTGTCTATAAATATGTTTATCTCGCTTGTAGATTCGCTGCAAATTAAAGGACTCAATAAATAGATTGAATGTGAAAATGACGACACTGTGGATTGAATGAGGGGGAAATGTGCAAGTACATGCCAAGTTGCCTCGTTCTCTAATCCATTATTTCATGAATGATCAATCGTCAACACATTGAAGCAAATTAGTTAGCAAAGTACTCCGTAATAAACAATGAATTAATATGGAAATTATAAGAAATATTATATTTGTGAAATAACATTTTTTTCGCCACTTGATATGTTTGATCATGTTACATGGTACAATAGTAAATTGGGAAGACAAATTATTGAAATTGGCCTAGCTGGTACCTTTGATCATTATATATGATGAAACATATATTTATGTTAATTTTCTTTATACGTTGGCTTTAAGTATTTTGATGCTTAATGTGCTTTGATTACCTTTATTTTGTTAACTTTATCTTAGTTACCCAAGGATGTCTAGCGACTAGCATGGTAGTTAGGACAAAAATATCGTGGACAATAGGTTCTAAGAACGATTCTCCTTCCCTTTTCATGGTACTGACTTCATGTCTCTTCTTATACAAATTATAGTAAAATTATTATACATTGTATAATTGTTTTACAAAAAATAGGGAAAAAGTATTATACAACAAGTTGTACTACAACCATCTTTGATTTCTTGAGCATTTTAACAATATTTGTGAGCATTTTGTAAAAGCTGGTAAACATAACTCAAAAATTTTGTAAGAAAACTCATAAACTTTATAGCAATGCTAAAAAAAAAGAAACCAGTTGTATTATAACTGGTTGTATGATCTTCGTATTGCAAAAAATAACTCAAAGGAGTAATTTTATTCGAGATGAGTAAAACTTGGTGAGATATATAACTATAGAAGTAGAATAAAAGGACGGAATACTACACACTTACACAGTATATTATGTGCAAAGGGAATAAACACAAAAGGTATATTCTGATTTTCTACAAACATTTTGTTCAAAATCTTTTGTTTTTTGTTTATGTCCACTCTGCCCTCGTGCGATTTACGTACGTGTAACGTGGAGAAGTCCAAAAAAGTTTCTCCACTCTTTTTCATACGGAGTATAATTTTTCTGTCACTATTTAAGTCAATTTAAATGTGCCATGTACCAAACTACGCATGCACATAGATATTCATAAATAATACTCGGTATTAATACTTGGTACCCGTATTATACATAAAGGCAAATTGCATCATTTTTCATTAGAGATGGACCGGACGCACGGTGTTATTTAATCGATGACAATATGGGACGTATATAAGCGATTTTGGATGAAAATTATGAATAAAGTATATTATGTGAATATTTGTAAATCATCAAATTATATTTGTAAGTATACATGGTTTATTAAAACAATAGATTATATATGTATGTTGAGCTTATATTAGTCATGCTTTTTAATTATATTTAATGTATAATAGTCTTTAATAGAGCAAGAAGAGTTCAATTAGTCTTTAATGATCCTTATAAATTATCGAAAATAATGGTGAAAAATTAAACGAAAATTGTTGTTTATTTGTCAAAAAATGTGAATTTTTTTAGTAATTAGAGGGAACGCTCACTACCATTTATTATAATGGCAAAAGTCACACCGACTTTAGCATGATGTAATGATCACTACGATCTTTATAACTAAAACTATTAGCTATTTATCATAATAAAATAATTTTCTATAAAACTTGTCAATTTGTGTAATATTTGAGTGTGCAATATAATAGGCATGCAAATTGCAACTTTAGTTTCGAATGCCACGTATTATGTTAAAGGATAAATATATCTCATTAAGATGTTAATTAATTATTACTTAGTAATTTATAATGATAGGGTGTCATTTACGTTGTCGAATTTTAATACCACAATGTCACTATTCGATGCAATTCTTATAAATAGGAGACTATATCAAATATTTGTGATGAACGCCGAATAAAGTAAATTCAATTTCCTAAATTAATATATATAATTAATAAAGGCTAACTAAGAAAATTACTCCCTCCCATCCACTCCAATGGTAACATTTGCTTTTGGCTCTTTTGCCGAGACGCGTTTTGCAACACGAAT
>JAUEKU010166702.1:0-11652 GCA_032274805.1 Gypsophila paniculata
CCGGTCGACCGGCCCCCTGTCCCCAATCGGCCGGCCGGCCACTCTTCCTTCAGGGATCGGTTTTTCACATACCTTAGGACTTGAGACTTGTTTTATGTTTTCTATGCTTTCTTTTACAAAAAAAAACCTAAGTTTTGCTTATATACTTTTCTCTCTAATTCTTCATTGAAGAAACTCAAGTATTTTAATCATTCGGTAATTTCATTTTAGTTTTGATGATTGTTCGTTCGTTGTCGATTCGTTTGCTTTATTGTTGTTGTCGTTGAATATGAATCCTCTGAACCCTAATTTCATGTTTTCCCAAATTATGAGTAGCTAATTCCATTCTAGGGTTGAGAGGGATCGATGAGCACACGTTGTTGTATTGTATTGTATTAGTTTGCGTTTTGTGTTTTGGTTGTTAAACTCCGTTATACATATTTTATTTGACCGTCTGATGAATTATAGGCCTTAGTTTATCATTCGCCCTTGGAAATCTCAACCTAAGATCGAGAGCCTGGTTGTTATTGGCCTTACATGTATGCGGTGGGGGAAGCTAATACGTTGTGAGAGCTCGTTAGTGTTATTCTAGGATGCTAACGATCTGAGAGGATGTTTTTATTCCGTTAGACCCGTCTGACCATTTGCTACTATTTGTTATTGTGATTGTGGAACGTGTGTGAATCGTGAACCCGAGACCTTAGACCTTTCTCTACTGATTTATCACTTTTTATTAATTTCTGCTGTAGACGTACTTAACCATTCCATCTTTTTTGTTACTTTGAAAGTATTCTTGAACGCATTGCTCTGTGATACTGACTATCGCTCTGTGGATTCGTCCCTACATGCATGCCACTAGCTATTGTTAGTTGTATTTAGGATTTACTTTGATTAAGGTGATACGACTTTAGCCTTATCATTTTCTGCCTGAAATAATTAAAACACAATTAGATTGGGCGCCACCCACAAATATTAGTAGATTTTTTAGAAATAGATAAGACATATATATGAGTAATTTTTTTAGAAATAGAGAAGACAATAGTTTTTAATTAATTATTTCCCAATTAGTAGATTTTTTGTAATTTACTTAGATAGTGTTTGGGAACCATTATTTCATTTGAAAATCTTGATTTGAAATATAGAAAGTGAAATGCCAAAATTGTAAATGACATAGGGTGGAGGTTGAAATTGGAAATACCAACTTTATGCATCTATGGGATTGAGAGTTGAATTTTGTTCAAATCCAAATTCAAATTCCTTAATTTTTCCAAACATGTAATTTGAATCAAATCTACATTTTCAAATGAAATCCTTATATCCAAAAACATCATTAACTAATTTGTGAAAATCATAAATTTCTATTTAGTTATGACAAACATATCATTTGATACATAGCATGACTGAATGTATAACATAATTTAATAGTAGCAAAAACATAATCTAATAAGAATAATATGAAAAAATCACAATTCAATAGAGATATTAATTAGTAAGTTTTTGGTAAGATAGTCATATATTAAATTCATATAGTATTATTTTAAAATTACAAGTAAAATAAAACTGATACGAAATATTAAAAAATGATTATTAAAAGCAATAATTGTTAAGATAATAGTAAAAATAATTACACTTTCCAGTCTAAACTATTTTACCCGTGGATTCGGACACATAGTGTGAAATTCTCATAGGAGAACCTTTATTAATTTAGTTTTAGTTTAAGAGAGTATAATTATTTATAAATTTCAAAGCATTAATTCGACATGGATATAACATGTGTACTTATTTACTTAATTATAACGTATATAAAATTGATAGATCTACAACGTAACACTAAGAATTACTACATGGATATCTCATTAATTTTGAAACAATTTTAGTCTTCCAATTTTACGATTTATATAATTATTGAATCAAATAATATTATTTACTACGTATAATTATTTTTTTAAAGACTTGATAAACTTTAATAATCATCAAATATTTCTTTTTAAGAGGTTTGAACGACTATCGAATATTTATAAGGGTATGACAAGTATCAAATACTTGCATTTAAAACAATTCAATTAAGAATTGTATAATGAGTATTATATACGTCAACATTAAAACTAAGGCCCTATTCTTTTGGACTTAATTTTGCTGAATTGATCTGAACTGAATTGAAATTAATAAAACGTATTTCAGTGTAAATTTGTGAAGGAAGTGTCTTAGAAACTTATCTGAACTGAATGGACCTGAAATTAAGTCCAAAAGAGCTAGGCCTAAGTTTTATATGCAATTATAAGTATGTCATATTTTTTTTCCACCTAAAAATCTTTGCACGAGATCACGGGTGGATTGGTTTAATTTAGATTCAAGAAATTACGAAATTAAATAGATGTTTGATATTAACAATGACATTAATGATTTTTGATCAGTAGAAATTCATTTATTTGCATAACTAAATTTTAACATCGACATATATTAATTACTGTCATTAAAATAACACATATACAAATTTATAGGTTTAGTTTCATTATAATCCGTAATTTTTTATTTAAATATATCAGATAATGTATAAAATAACAACAAACACGTATTTAATTATTTATAATAACCAAACAATTTCATAACGTGTTCTTTATTTTCAAATTATGTAGTGCAAGTATTGTCATTTTAAAAAATACAAACTTATTAGTTTCGTCATTTAAAAAATAAGATACATGAAAAATACAAGTATATTACGCGTTGATTAAAAGCACGAAGATCCCAATCTCAACTACTATTTTTTTTAATATTATATACTCCGTATATTACATTGTATCACTAAGAAAAATAATAATTTTAAAAACCATGCATCGCACGGGCTTTCTTGCTAGTATATATAATAGGGAAAATTCACAACAATAATCCCAAGTATGGCTCATCTTCTCAAAATAATCTCATCTATCATTAATCTCGCAATAATCCATACTATTAGCACCCTCTTCTCAAAATAGTCTCCATTAACCGGAAACCTGAAGATTCGGTTAACTTTTTTTAAAACTAATTTTTACTCTTTTTGCAATATTATTGCACTAAGTATTATTATTATTATTATTATTATTATTATTATTATTATTATTATTATTATTATTATTATTATTATTATTACCAACAACAACTCCCCCTCCCACATCCACCTACACATCGATACCACCGCCACCGCCGCCGCCGCCACCACCTTTTACTCGACGACGACAATGGCCACTGCCACCCAGAAAACGACCACCTCCTTAAACCCACCACGACCCAAAACCTCAAAAAATCAACAACAAGAAGAGCAACAACAAAATAAATCAACTCCCATGACTAGTTGAAAATCACTTAATCAAAACAACACCAAGAACAACAACAAAATTAACGAAACTTAGAATGAAATAATTTGAGCCGAAAAAGAAAATCAGGAGGGTGGTGGGGGAGGTGATGGTTCGTGGAGGGAGAAGAAAGGAGGGGAGAGGTCAATATTAATGGGTGGGCTGTGAAGTAAGTGGTAGCCGACGACGGAGAAGGTGGCAGTGGAGTGCGTGTGTGGGGGAGTGCGTGCGTGGCAGTGGAGTGGAGTGCGTGCGTGCGTGCGTGGGTGAGGAGACAGGTGGGTCGGTGAGGAGGCGACCGGCGTTGGTTGTGCCGTCGATGTGGTCTTCGGTGGGACGACGGTTGGGGGTGGTGGGTGAGGGGAAAGGTAGGGAGTGGCCAGTGGGTTTGGGGTGGGTTTATTGTGAAGTTTTAAGAGATTATGTTTTAAAATATAAAAAAAATCACTTTTAACTGGTACTACTAGGTAAAATAACCGGCAAGTCTATTTTGAGAAGAGAGCACTAATAGTATAGATTATTGCGAGATTAATGATAGATGAGATTATTTTGAGAAGAGGAGCCATACTTGGGATTATTGTTGTGAATTTTCCCTTTCATTTATCATTCTTAACTTACGAAATAAATACTTTTTATGGGTGGATTTACTCATTTACAAATTAAAATATTACAAAAATGAAATTGAGAAATTAGATGAAAGGTAGTCACTCTTAAATATTTTTTACATTTTCGTTTTGTGTTATTGTATGCACTTGACATGAGACATGATATGGTGCTAAAATTCGTAAAAAATAAACTGATATGTTTTGTGTTACATTGTTATATATTTATATGAAATATATATAGATTGAAACAATAAAGTTAAAAAATTAGGGAAATAACATTAAACATCATGTGCTAAATTAATTAAATTAAAAATTACAATATGAGAATTAAAAGGGTTTTAGATGAAAAGGTGTCATTATTGATATTTTTAAAAATTTTCATTTTCATATTTTATTTTTTATGAATAATATATGTAATATTTTGACATGTGGCTTAATAAGATGCAAAATTTGACAAATCGATAGTTGTTGTGGATGTAACATTTTGACATGTGGTTTAATAAGATGTAAAATTTGACAAATAAAATGTTGTGGTGAATTCTTTTGCTTAATTGCTTTTTAATATATTATATTAATATTAATATTAATATTAACTTATATTATATTACTCCGTCACTACAACAAAACAAGCTTTTCGTGGCGATTATTTAGTCTTTTCGTGTCGATTATATATGCCACGAAATCATATCCCAGCGATTTTTCATTCGCTACTGTAGGCAGCGTTGCCGTAGCCTTTTGTGACGATTTTTGTAATCGCTGGGGTAGATATTTTTAATCGACACGAAAAGCTCAAACTTTTTGTGGCGAATAAGGTGTCGATTATATGCGACGCGAAATAGATCAAATAATCATTTATATAGTTTCTATAAACTCAAATATGTCAATTGTAATCTCAATTCAACACTTGAGTCGTAATTTTTTTCTCAAAACACCAGCCATCTACATCTTCTCAAGGACCATACGTGCTAACTTGAAACGCAGAAAGAAGCACATCACTATGATTCAATCTATTACACGGGGAAAAGAATCGAACTTGTGATAATCCGATTTTCTCAGTAATATAAAAATATTGAAATACTTAAATGTTATTACAACGAATATGCTTGTCATCTCCAAACAAAAAAAAAAAAATGTGGTGTACAATAGTCAATTCTATTACACTTCAATTACACGATAGGAAGAAATTATAGACTTATAGTCGTCAAGAGAGTTTGTAATAAACCATGTTGAAGATCAAATTCAGCTCTCCCTTTTTACTTGCTTCTGATTGTGTGATGAAGCATCAGATTCTCTTGTGCAACCTTAAGCTTTTGTGGGAAGTCGACCCAAACCTATTCAAAAGAAGAAATTAATAAGACAACCACCAATTTTTTTGTTAGATAATGGATAAAAAGTACATAATAATTAAGCACTTTAATTTACAAGGTCATAGCTATCACGTAAAGGGCATGGCAAATAATTAAGGTGCTCTGAAAATGTATGGTTGTGCATTCATTTGCTGCATTCAGAGTATTATTTTCACATCGATGTACCTGATGGAGGAGTACCAAAAACTGAAATAATGAGAAATAGAATGAAAATTGTTACAATCTAGCATGTGTGAGGTTGATGCTTCCAGAGCAGCAATTTATGATGGTAGCCGGATTTTGTCAACATATCTACAAGACAAATGAAAACAAAACCATTTATTTCATACAAAAACCAAACTGTTCGAACAATTGGCTAATCAGAAATATAATGACATACAGTACAAAGCATCAAACATTAACAATGATAACACACATTTTCATGCCTATAGATATTCACAACTCCCGTATTTTCGTTAATTAAACCCATTTAACATAATACTATTCACAAAACAAGTCATATGGTGCTTATTTATTGAAATGTAGGGAGTAGATTAATTACACATCTTACGAAGAGTCGATCCAAATCGGTAATTTTTTTTTGTTCTACCCCCTTAAGGCTCTTAATATTACGCACCCCACTCATTCTAATTTAGTAAGCTGTATAATAATAGAAGAACAAGAGTGAAAAAAATTAGAGGTGAAATTTTTGGATAAGCCAATCTTAAACATCTTTGAGCACCAAGACATACACGACAAAGTATCAAAATATATAAAAGGACAACGCAAATGCTAAGAAGTGGTATCTCTTATCTAACGTGTCAGACGATTTTTAATGCATAAAATGTGACCACTTATCGTGACCACTATTGGTTAAAATGTGACTACGTTTTAGATGAGTAAGAGTGATCACATTTTACTCAATAATGATCACAATAAACTTTAGTGGTTACGTTTTATAAACCAAAACCCGTCAAATGCGGCAGACTATTTCACACAAGACATAATATTTTGTCTTACCTCACAATAGAGCGTCACATCCTAAAATGTGCAACCCCCAGCTACAATTAACATACGGAGTAATTAACATTGATAAATAACTCCTTGTTATGGTCATAAACCTGTAGTTGTCCAACAAAACATGAATATTGATTAATACCTTCACCAACTCCAACCTCATATCCTTAACTTCAAGTAAGGTGTCATATTCATACAGAAAATAAGCAATTTTCCAAGACTAGTCATCCTGATATTCCACAACCTTTCGAATAAAGCTGCACAAAGATGAATTGGTTACAACATACTTAGGAGTAAGAGAAAAAGTTTGGATTACTCATCTAAAATTGTTACGAGTACTTTGTTACATCTCTCACCATAAATCCAATACCAAATTAAGATTGAAGTCCAAAATCCAAAATTCAAAAATAAAACAGAACTACCCAAAAGTGTAGACAATCACGAAAAGAGACGATGTAATTGTTCGAAATTTACAAGAATATAAGTAAACTGCTTTCATTTAAAAACATTCCAATCAAATAAAAGATAATATCACCATAAAAAAAAGGAAAGACAAATATTTGAAGCAACTCAAACCTTTGATCTAGAACAATTGCATGTGAGCGATTTAGATAGTCAAATCGTCGTATACCATGGACAACGGAGGTAAGACTTGAAAATAATTGGCAGTGAAAAAATGAATGTAGGGTTTAATGGGAAAGACCAAACAGTTTTTTCTTTTTAGAGGGGAGGTGTGTAAAAACGTGGGCCTAACCCTTCATTTTTTTTGTGTCGATTGATAATTGGTACGGTTGCATCATAAAATTAGGTGTATTTCATTATTAATCGTGCCAATTGCTCAATTGACACGAAATAAATGATGCTAAAGCATTAATTTGTTGTAGTGCGTATATTATATGGTATGATTTTTATAAATTGATGACTCGATCGATGCATGTATATATGATATTATGACATATCTCATGCAACTATCTACGTTGCATAATCGAGCACTACGATCAAAAGTCAAATTACCATTTCTTTACTCTATAAGTAAACCCTTACGTAAACTCCCTATCGTAGCTACTTGTCTCTCTTTATATAGAAAAAAACTTAACCTTAAAATCGATCAAATAAATCGTATTAGCGATTAATATGTGACTACTACGGTCTTTAATTAAAACGATTGATGGGTTGTTTTCTAAATTGCTTTGGTAAAAATACATCCGAAGCTCCTATGCCACCTAAATGGAAACCCGATAACATTCATCGTATGACATCCCACAATGGTTTCGTAGCCAATAAATGGGAGCAACTTATGGGAATAGATCATTGGGATGGTCTACTTGATCCACTCGATATCGATCTTCGAAGAACGATTATTCATTATGGCGAGATGGCTCAAGCCGCTTACGACACCTTCGTTAGCGAAAAATACTCGAAATATACAGGTATATAAGTGGTACAGTGACCTAACTAGAATTTTTTTTTTTATTTAGTTCATACTCGTTTATGTTTAATATTCCCTCCGTTCCAATCATTTTTTTACCTATTTTATTTTGAATGTATTATTCATTTGTTTATTTTTTATTTTAGTCATATCTCATATATTTAATGAGTAATTTTTACTTTCCCATAGTGAATACGGAGTGTGTGTTTAACCTATACTCAATTTCTAAGATGGCTTGGCTCTAAGAGCCTAAACGTTATGCATTTACATCTTTTTACAAGTGGAAAAATAAAATTTAATTTCGAAAATTGAGTTACGCACGTACGTATATTTCACTATGTTATAATCTTTTTTTTTTTTTTTTTGGGAGGTACTCCGTGCCTTTGGCCTTTGTCTATCAAGAAAAAGTTTCGATTTCTGATAATATGTAGTTAACGATTATTATACAATTTAAAAGGGTCTAGTTTTCAATTTTGAAGCAAATACCTTTAAAATAATTGAATAAATGAATACATAGGACGTTATTAGTGTTCAAATTTAATTGATTAAATGAAAGGACACATTATTTCATGCATTCATACGAGCTATGACTTTTCATATGACTTCTTTTTAACTCTTCCTTTTGACGGTGTATTTCCGATTATAATTGTACCACCCTACTATATAGGACTTATTGCTCTACAAACTCTTTAAGGCTTTATAAATTTAACGTAAGATGTCATTTGTTGAATACAGGTGCAAGTCGATATTCGAAGAAAAACTTCTTTGCCAAGTTAGGTCTAGAACTAGGACGGCCGTACAAGTACCGTGTCACGAAATTCATTTACGCGACATCGGGGATAGAAGTGCCCGATGCCTTCATATTCAAGTCATTGAGTACGGAGCCGTGGCTGAAAGACACCAATTTCATGGGGTATGTCGCGGTGGCTGAGGACGAGACGGTCGAATTGTTGGGGAGACGGGACATTGTTGTTGCATGGAGAGGTACCATACAATTCCTAGAATGGATTAACGATTTCCAATTCCTTCAAGTTTCAGCCTCAGATATCCTTGGATACGAAGGTGATGACGATGATAAGCCTGAGGTTCATCGGGGGTGGTACTCAATTTATACTTCTGATAATTTGTGCTCGCATTTTGACAAAACTAGCGCAAGAGATCAGGTTAGCTAGTATTCTACATTGAAATTAAATTTTACGAAATACACAATATAACACACAGAACAAATGAACATCAATTAATAATCTTATTACTCCCTCCATTCATATCCAAACCCCCCATGCACTATTCCCGGGACAAAAGTAAATCGATTATTCTCGACAATCTATAAGAGTAAATATAGTCATGTGGGATCTTGTTAGATTCGTCTCAAGAATTACAATAATATTATCTAACTTTTATATTTTTCTTTAATACAAAATTAAAGATATTTAATTTAGAAAATGGGTGCAATAAAGTCGAATGAGGGGTTTGGATAAGAATGGAGGGAGTAGTATTTTTACTAACATTGATCATCAGTTTAGACTTTTTACTACTAATAAAGTAGTGAGCTATATTTAGCTATACACTTGAATTTAGACAAAAAAAAAAAATGTTAGCTTGATATTATAAACTCACTTGAAATTTGAAAATATAACGTTTATATATTGACTCACTTCTCGATGTAAAATTATTTGACGCGATTTTCTCTTAGGTCATGTGAAAATAATATCGCTGTTAGCACATGATAAAACTGAATACATCTGGTCTTCTTACTCAATTAATTGGGGAGCCTTTGAAAAGTTGAGTTAATATTATGGGTGTAAATGTGTAATATATATGCTACTTTGATAACACATGGTATATACTAGTATCACCATACAATATTTTACAATAACATGCGTGTTTCACTACTTTAAATACTATATAATGTATAACATGTTTCACTACTTTGAATACTATTAATGTCTTTCGTAACCCTATCACTTTCTTTAAATTTTTGGTCTTGAATGGAGGGAGTAATTCTTAATCTCACAACAAAAAGCATGGTAGTATTCATTGTACATTTGTACCTTTGTATTTAGTTTCTTCTTTTCAGCATTTAGAAATATTCAACATGAATTCTAAATTATTAAGCACAAACTTGTATCACACTCTAATTAATTTAGTCAATAGTCATTTACCTAGGTAGGGAAGTTAAACAAAAACAAAGAAAGTTGTAAGCTCTACACATTTCTTACTTTTTTTGAGAGAAAGATTAATTTCATTAATAAATCATATCACGCATACAAATGGTAACAAAACCAACCGAAAACAAAATTACAACAATCCAAATGATTTTCTTCTCCATAAAACAAAGACCGCTAGTAAAAAAATATACCGCTTCTGCGCACCCACCTCTACTATATCGCTGTTTTTTGACACAGCCTTCCATGAGGGGCTTTATGGATCTGAAAAGGTTTTGCAGAGAGCGAAATTCATTGAATTTCGTAGATTGTAGTCGAGAACACGATGTCGTTCGTAACATCAAATCAATCTTTCTCATAGCTAACAAAAGAAAGAAACTCTACTAAATAGAGGACAAACCCACCAAAATGTGGGGACGAAACTCTCCTTATAATTAGAGGACCAATATTATTTAAATTAAACTAGAAATATTGATAGTAATATAAAGGGTTTTGCGAATTTGGGGGCTTATTATCATCAAAAGTGATGATAACAGCCCCACTAGAAGATGAAATGAAGGTTTTTTTTTTTTTAGAGAAAATAGAGAGAAAGGGGGCTAGGGTTTTGATAAGGCTTAATAGTATTTTCTTGTGAAGAGTATTTATTACACATTCCTTACTTAGCAAATTGAAAGTTGCTTAAATTATCGATAACTATTATAAGTATTTGTTAAGATGGTGTTATTTTAGTTAATGTAAGGTCATCATACAATTTCAAGTAAACGGATTATGTATAATCAAGAATCGCTTAATGATAGTAGTGAAATAGCGACATGATAGATTGATAGACATAGTTATTATTATCCCTTATTAATAAAATGGATACGAAAAATATAAAAATTGTTGCTATGATACAAAATGACGAATACCATTACAACTATTACTAATTTTATAGTGGTCATAATTTAGTATATACTCGCCCAACCCATAATGTTCGTCCCATTTACTATTTACACGGTTTCCAATGCGGTACTTTGACTGTGTTTTTCACCGTTTATGTGTGACTTTTCTTAGTCAAAAATGTGATTTTATGAAACACGTTTAAATAATAAATGTAAATATCTTATTTTGATTATATAATTATTTATACTTTTTAAATAATTTACGATCAAAGTTTCGAAACTTTGACTCTAAAAAAAAATGCAATGGGACAAACAATGTGGGTTGGAGGGGATGTAGGACTTGTTAATGTTTAAACGTGAATTATGTAGCAAATCTAAATTGAAATAAATTATTCTCTATATTATATAATCCGTGCATTTTCCTAGCAACTACTCTAATTATTGATTAATCACTTCAATTCCATTCGATCTCAAACTAGGTACTTCAAGAACTCACCAAACTGATGGACCAATACAAGAACGAAGTGACGAGCATCACGGTGACCGGTCACAGCCTCGGAGCAGCCCTAGCAACGCTAAACGCGGTCGACATTGTAGCCAACAAAATCAACCAACCAAAACACTCACACAACCCCAAACCATGCCTAGTTACCGCCCTAGTTTTCGCAAGCCCTCGTGTAGGTAACCAAGGTTTCAAAACCCTCGCCTCCAAATTCGACAATCTTCGAGTGCTACGTGTACGTAACGCTCATGATTTAGTCCCAAACTACCCTTTAATCGACTATTGTGATGTCGGAGAGGAACTGAAACTCGATACCTCGCTGTCGCCCTACTTGAGGAACCCTAGGACGGTCTCGTGTAGGCATAACATGGAAGTTTATTTACATGGTGTGGCAGG
>JAUEKU010166713.1:0-11647 GCA_032274805.1 Gypsophila paniculata
AAATGCTTTCATATGAGTATACATTTCATAGTATTTGCTCTTATATTTTAAGAGATATCGAAGAGAGAAGTCGTTGTGTCGAAATGTGAGAATAACATATATTTTAGAATAGTGGTAGTCATACATATTTCACGGTGAGACGGTTTAACATGAGACCTATAATTGTTCTATAAGTGGCAACGGGGCGTTTGCAGGATGATAATAATGCAGCTACTCCCCCCGGCCTATAAATAGGCCAAAGTATATGTAGTTAGCAATCAACCGAAACCTTATCAAAGTTCAAAAGTTTTTTGCAAAAATAAACCAAAAATCGAAAAGGGAAAAAAAAAACAAAAAAAAGGATGAGTGCATTCGGAGTGCCAATCACAGATGAAACCTTGAAGCAAATGTCAAAGTATAAGGGCAGAACAATAGGGCAAGACGACCGAGCACGAGAGGCAATGCGACTGATCCAGGCCGAAAGCAAGAACATTAAGGCTCTTAATCACACTTTGGAGCTTAAAAGTGACTATGGTGACGGGATCAGCACTATGTGCATGGTCTATAATGCTACGGGGTATCGAGTCGAGCTGGTTCAGGAACTCACTCAGGACTGGCATGGTTCCGTCTACAAAGAGGAACCCGCCTCGTCCTTTGAGAATGGGCAATGGATCGCTTTTCTCCACACCCACCCAACTGGGTTTTATGGTTGTGAAGCGGCTCGTGTGTACCGTGGCAAAGACATTGATGGACAAGTCCGTGACTACTTGGTCTCCTGGTTCATCCCTTATACTGGCGGCTCCAACTCTGTAAGAAATTTGATTCGATTTGATTCGATTTGAATTTGATTAAATTCTGATACTAGCTAGTGTTACACCGGCCACATACATATAGGTACATATGTTATGTTGTTACTGTTCTTATATAATAATACGAGTACGTTGTTTATGATTTGAAATGCACGGTATGGTGGTACAAATTAAATCATTAACGTGTGGCGAGGATAATGTATCGTGTAACTACAGGCATACACAAAGGTGGGCCCACAAGACGGAGCAAAGCCAAACGAAAACAACTTGATAAGTGCCAAAAAAACAACAATTGATGATAGCGACCAACACTGCAAGTCGACCGTGAGCATTGGCGGGGCTTCCACCTCAGAGTTAATTGCCATACTCGAGCACAAATTTGAGCCATTAATTTAACTACTGCATGCTCCGTATGAAATTTCTTCAACTCGATCACCAAGCTCTGTACTATGCGTCTATGCACACCAACCGACCTTCATCTTTCATGTTTTAGTCTTTTGTACCCTCTTTTGTTTTTTGCTCTTGGTTTTTCTTCAGTTTTCTGAAATTTCGTAAACAAAAATAATGATTGGTGTGTCATTTATCTATATATATATGTGCCAAGTTTTTCATAATTTATGTGTGTTTATTGCCAATAATGCTAGGGGTCAATAAAATCGTACATATTTGACCTATAATTCGAAATATCGTATATCAAATCATCAAATAGGCACAAGTTTGTGTATAGATTTTCTACGCCAAACATGATATTAATTAAAAAAATAATAATAATAATAAAAACATCTTTCATTCCTTCGTAATTCGAACTTCAAAGCTAGTAGCTACAATAAAATTTGTGTTACAAATTCAAATGGATTGCATTTTAGAAGATATTAACTTCAACACAAAGTCTTAAAAAAAATCGTCTTTCATTATGCATTGTGAAGGATTATTTTTTTTTCTTACAATTTAATTATTTATATAACATACTTTTATTTATTATCAATCTTACACTTAAAAAGTGAAAGACGATTTTTACCAGGCTTACTCTAACATATTATGATACATCATTAATTTTATGTGCATCGGAGATAAAAGAAAATATCGAGCATTGGCCCAATGAGCTGCAAAAATGATCAATAGATCGACCTGGCTACAGGCCCTTGACTGAGCTAGAATAATCGAGCCCAGTGGTCGGGCTTTTTTGGCTGGCCAATCCGAATTAACTAAAACTTAATTTAGGGTCACCCTTCAGTTTAAAAAAATCAAAAAAAAAAAAATTAAGCTTAGGTCCAAATTTAACTGAGATAGCCATGCCTAGTCAGCCGAAACATGGATCAATGATACGGTTCACATGGTTGACCACCTTAAATGACTGATAATTCATTGACGTTAAACCCTTTTTAAGATTAAAAAAGCTAAATGTACAGAATTAATACAATTCTTATAAGTCAGCCCTCAAGGGTTTTTGATCTCTCAATCCGCCACTTTCAACTTGACCGTCTAAGGTTAGGCTGCTTTTTTTTCCTTGAAAAATAATTCTCATATAAAATTGTTGTTTCATACGAAGTATTCAACTATTTTACCAATGTTTTCACATTCTTTCAAAACATTTTTTCAAAACCGTCAAGAAAAGTAAATCAGACGAAATCAGCACAAGACAACCATAAACTCTACTTTAAAATATTATGGGAAAGAAGAAACAAAAACTCTTTTATATATTCAAAACAAATTTTCATATCTAATTATAGAAATTTTGACCTCAGTATCGATTCAAAAATTGCTAGAATTACATTTGAGTGTACACATACACCGCGAATAGGAGCGTACCATGTGTAAAGTAGAAGACGTGTAAATGGGTATTTACACATGACACACTTCTATTGGCGGTATATATATACACCAAGTATAAGTCTACATTTTCGTATCAATTCGAATTAACGATTTAAATCGTACTCCGTGCACTTGCTTGAAACCCACACGCAAGCAGTCTGCCAAATCTATCTCCAAAGCCAATTCCCTATAACCGCGTCTTCCCTCATTTCTACTCGCGTACGTCGTTTACTTCGTAAATTATCAAATAAAACCGTTAAGCAACATAAAACCTTACAATAGCTATAAATCGTTTGATGTTTAAAAATTTTGTGCTTTTATTTCTTACTTTTTGGGTCTCATTTTTCTTATCTTCTGATCTAAGCTTCACATTTCTTAAATGAGTTTTCTTCAGCATGTCTTTCGGCCTTTCGGTAAGATCGTCTCGTACCGTAACAAAATTTATTAAAGAATAAGATAATTATCTATTTACGTGAGAGGTCTCACTATAAGTTTTTTGTCGATTTCGATGTAAACTTCACATGTCTGACATGGGTTTTCTTCGAATTTATGTGGGTTCATCCCAGTTTCCCCCCAAATTTCCCAAGAACCCTACTTTTTAACCCTTTTCTTCTTCATTTTTGTGTAAATATATGTTGTGTAATTGCATTATATTGTTTGTTAAAATGTTAATTTGTTGTTAATTAAAATGTTTGATTTTGATTTAATTTGTGACTGATTTGTTGTTGTTCAGTTGCGCGTGTCCATTTCCTTCTCCAAATCTTTAATTTATAATCATTTGATTTTCGAAACCGAAACCCTAAACCCTAATCCCCAAAAAATACCCCAAATTTTTGGGCTAGAATTTATGTATGTGAGAATTTTGGGGAGTTGTATGCCATAATTTAGGTCATTGAGATGCTAGAATTGGGTTACATTAGGGGTATCATTAACAATTCTGATTACGAGACCGAATGTGCCATATATTAATTGCTTATTTCAAAACCCTGTCATCCACATTGAAGGATACCGTCCCCAGAATCAAATGATTTGTCGAAACGTTTAGGATGGACTGCCCGGCTGCCCTAAATAGGCTGGCCAGTGGGGTGCCTGCCACGGTGGAACGTAGGGTAGCTGCATTGGTAATGCCACTAATTCGGTGGCAGTTGTGAGCGAGTGTGTTCAGACGCTGGAACTGAATATGGTGACGGTTGATTAGTTGTTACCCTTATTGTCTGACCTATTGATATCGTTGTACAAGCTTAGTATATTGTCTCCTGGTTTTTGAGGGGAAGACGAAGATGAAAGAGTGGCTTTGTTGGTTGTGGGAGATGGGAGCTTCCGATGAACTGAGTGAGCAGCAAGTGCGACTGCGCAACAGCTTCACGTCGATTTGGAGTCTTCGTATAACTCGTTCATGGCAGCTTCAGTCCATGCTGCTAATTGATTCTTTTGGGTGAGGCTGCGAATTCACGTTGAAGCTTGATATTAGTGAACTTGTATATACTTATACCTTGTTTAGCGCCTTTGTGGCTCTCTGTAGTAAGTAGGTTATGAATGTTATTGGTGCTAGCACTGTTTGTGTAGGATGACATTGTACTTTTAATCGATGATGGGTCATGGGTGTCAGTGTCACTTTGATGCTTGAAGGAGCAGAAAATATCGTTTGTAATGTATTAACTTCATACGGTGTCTACATTTTCTTACTGGTTATCGTCTTTCTTTCTTCATATAGCTCTGCAAAGATCAAGCTTGCATTAGAATATAATTTGATTCGGTTCTTTTGTGGAGTATAATCTCTTGAACGCTCTCTTTTTTGTAGCCGTTTTTATTGTTTGATCCCACATTCTAGGCAGGCAACAAATCTGTGTCGCAGAATGTCGATGTATTTTGCTCCTTGGGAAGTGTTTTAAGCTCGCTCTTATAATCGTAGTAAAGGCTGCCTGTTCTACGTTTCCTATGCTTGAACTTTTCTTATGACTTTGCCTAGCCTTGTATCTCGAATCTGATCAGAACCGAACCTAACGTTCTTGAAGCAGATCTTCCACCAATGCTGTAATTTCCCTGTATCCATTTTGGGGTTGCTCTCAATGCCTCAGTTGTCGATCACATCGGTGTTGCACATTTTTTGTTGGAAATCTGTTTTTTTTTTTTTTTTTTTTTTCAAACTTGGTTGATTTAATGTTAAAATTTGATCAAACATACGGGTTGATAACTTGGATTTCACCAATAGTTTAAAGATACGACTATCATAGTACAAAAGTTGGATTGCAAGAGCAACCTAGAATAAATAGTATCAGAATAATGTGAACAGAAATACTTTAATCGTTGAATAATACCATTAATTCTCCCGTGCAATGGGCCTAGCGTACAAAGGCATATAAACCATGAAAACACACATTTTTGTCATTTAAATGCCTTGCCTTACACTGATACACGTACTGTCGTCGTATACAAGTTTTGTATTGATTACCAAAACCATGTATATGTCACACAAGTTTTGTATTTGATTACCAGAACCGTGTATATGTCACACAAAAAATAATTAATCAAGATGGTCATCTATTGTGGAATTGTGCACACCATTAGCCGAATGCCACGAACACAACCTTGCCCACCTTAACAACGGTGGAGGCTGTAGGCAAAGGCGAAAAACCATATAATGAATATGCAGATTATATAACCTCAATGATGTTTCGTCTTTTGTCCCACTATCTTCTTAATTTGTCACATCATCCTTCAGCAATCATCATGACCAATTAACGGAATTTGATTGGTTAATTGATGATGTGTAAGAAAATTATTGTGGGACACGAGATGAAACACCATTATAGGACTACAGTTCTTCACTATGCAATGAATTTTAAAATCCAAAAGGTGCCGAGTTTGCTTATGTGGGAGGAGAATAAAGCGTAGCCAGAGCTTGATCGACTGTTACCACAATTTTATCATAAGACATCAACGACTTTTCTTCGCACTTGTAAGTGCCATTACCTCTAGCAAGCACCTCCCCATCACAGTCTATGATTCCTCCTTTCGATGAGTCATCGGTACGTTGACCAGGCTCCAAAACAAATGCTTTGACCTACAATTTGATAGCCAAACAACGATGTCATTGCAAAAACTTGCCTCAAAGGTGCCTAGCTGACTTAAGGTAGTATGGTGGCGACCATGACCAAGTGAATGAATTCGTGAGCAAGCGTTACTATTTTCTGACAATGCAAAATGGGTTCACCTTGAAGTACAAGACATGGGGTGACTTGACATGGTTTCCATTGCTGAGTTGCGTCATCAATGACAGCAAACCCAATTTTGAGCCATCTTTGAAGATCACCATATCCACACAACCATCTGAAAACTACACATCGAACAGCAACTTATTAACAATTGGAAACTACAAATTTTGGCTTTTACCTACACATTGAAGTTAGCTGGACCGTGAAATTAAGACGATACTATCTTTACCTTGGCGTCTGGTGCTGGCATTGCATCTTCACTACCCCAAGGAACATTATGGATCCAAACTGAAATAAATGGACCCTCTATGGTCCTCCAGTTCAACTTCTCCAAGTTTAAATTAGGCCCTACATAGCCGTTTCCTAGAGCATCAGCCTGTCTATTATTGGAATTGCCAAATGCCACACCCTGAAATGATGAGGCTTCTTGACTGATCTTTTCCGCATAATCCTCAAATCCAGATGCAGGGACAAAATGAATACGTCCATTATATTTCCTCAGATTGAGTATTCTTTTGATTGCCTGGTGGAGACAATACATTAGTGATGCCAATTAAGCTATAGACAAACCTAAAATTCTAAATCACAAAATTCAAGCAGGAGTTTTCATTGGAATAAACGAAAGACAGAGCAGCCTCCCAAGTTCCACCAAAGTTCTTATTCTCACCGATGTTCCCTTCTGCCACTAATTTACTCATTGACTCAGGAATAATGCAACAAAAACTCAACATATATGTATTGCTCTCTATAAAGCCCTCAAGCTCCGATAAACAGAGAGTACACTGCTCAGTGCTCACATAGTCACATAAATGAAACTTATTAAACTGGTCTTGTGTGTCAATTAGTGAATGCCCCCCGACATCCTACATGTTAACTACTGATCTTGTGTGTCAATTATGACGCCAACATGGGATTCTCATCATCTATGATCTAGCTTTCCAATTTGTCGATTATATCTCTTTCACTTAAATTGTTGTTTAATCCACTTGACAACCTTCAGAAACGCCAAATTTGTGGCCTAAGCTTGCTGATACCAAATTTTAAGAAAGAGTTTAGAAAGAAATGAAGATTAACTTACATACAAGTCTAAACGTGCACTTCCCATCCACCTCCACTTTTCTGATTCAATGTCTATGTCAGCAACTAGACCTAGCACACAGCATAACCATCAAGAAAGTAAGCGAAACACTTGGTTGATAAGGATACTTTTATACTTCATAACAGAAACAATTGACCTCAAATTAATATGATGATAAGAAATGTACCCCACGCAAGCATCAAGACACTAAAAAACCTTGTTCTCCCTTGTGATACCGTAGCAACATCAAGTGACCTTCTGTGCCCTGTCACAAAACACACTTGATTTGAACAATGAACAATGAACAATAACAAGCAATTGAAAGCTGCTCCAAGAAGGGCTATGCTTAACCTCGTAGAATGGCAAGTGTTGCATTAAATGCAGAGCAAGGTTCACCAACTAGATCCAAGAGAGATTTAGCCACCCCATTTCCAGTACCTGCAGGGATCACTCCTATAGGCATCTTGATCGCAGTTTCCCAGTCATCTCTTTGCAGTAGGCCATTTATCACCTACTAAAAAAACAATGCTTGTTAATAGGGAAAAGTTGTCTAAAGTTAGTAGTCTTTATGAAAAAGATTGAACTGAAGAAATGTGTGTAGCTATAAGAGATCAGCCAACTTTTAACTCAATGTATTTCTAGCCATTTTAGTAAAAAAGGGGCACGAGTTCAAATCAGCTATAAGAAATGTTTTTGTCGAGATGACTCTGGTTACACTCCGTAATATGCATAACTTGAGAAACATAAAGTACATCCACGTATACAGCATCGTCACAAATGAACAAACACAAGAATACCTCTACTACAACGCCATCACCGCTGACACAAACAACTCCATCATACTTGGTAAGATCCAGTTCGGAAGCAATTTCCTTAGCGTGCAGCTGATATCTAGTTTCTATGAAAATTGACAGAAACCACAAAAAAAAAAAAAATGTTAGCAGGAATATTTCATTAGGAAATCAGATACTCACATACAGGTTACAGCCATACAGGAAGAGCAAGCACAAAGTACAGACCTTTGAGGGTAAACTCAATCTCAGCATCCTTAAGCAGTGGCTTTACAATGTCAATAAATATTGTGAGAGCAGACTTCTGCCCACCATACGGATTCACCAAAACAAGTAGCCTTTTTGGTCGCCCTACAAAAGCAGCATCATCAACAAGTCGTCTAAATCAAACCCGCAAAACAAGTTTCCAACACTCGAGTCAAGTAAAACTACTCTTTAGGTAATTTAGGCTTTGCTCTTTTGCTTTCAGCTCACTTCAGCTCTTCTTAATACAATGTCGTTCTTACTTAACTGCAGTTCAATGCTTCATGTTCAACACCTTGATTGGCTAAGCGACCATTGCAGTTTTTTGAAGGTAACTAAACCTCCTATCTTATGGACCAGAATCTCATGTTCTCACACTTCTATACATCGAGTCAAATATTGTTACTTCTACTCCATATCATAAGTCATGACGGTTGTCTCGGGAAAATCAAGTTCCCATACATCAGCCATCAAAATTAACACCAAAACATAATTGTGCTACCATATGATCTCAAGTTGATCTACTAATTACATTGCATCATATTGACTAAATCAGCATAACTTGTCCATTACGACACGTAGTGCATGCATTCATTTGCTATTAACTTAACCTGTGTAATCATACTATAGACATATGGTTGACCATAACTATAAACATAAGTATGAGGAACTATATACAGCACCTACCAAATCTTCGGTCAACGAATTACCATCACTACCTCAAGAACGATCTCACACAAATATTTCTACAAAACCGCTTCATTCACCCTCTAGTCATCCACCAACACATTCAACTCCACCCTAATTGATAATTTGTCTCATAATTTCTATACATTAGACGATCTCACACGAAACTAGCTCTAATAATTCGATTTTAACAAAACAAATAATCAAACAAACAAGACACCATCTATCAATAACTAGCTATAAATCATAATTCGGATAAATAACTACTGTAATAATAATTAACAATATCAAAAACAACAAGACCGTTGTAAGTCAAAACCTCCAACAAAACTTATTTCATACATTTGTTTACCTTCCTATTTTGGGAATGAGCATTTCTTTCCCTTAAAATAATATTTGATCAAATCATCAACCATAATAATCTACCTAAAACTATTCTCCTCCCCTCATCGATTTTCAAGCATCAAACTACAATTTAACACACACAAAAAAAATGATCACTTTACGCCTACTACCAAAACAGAAAGATAAACAAATGACTGAATTAGAGGGAGTGAATACCGAGCTAAACTACAACTTTACGTGAAGAAAACGATCACTCTGGGCTCATTACCAAAATCGAAAGGTAAACAAATGAATGAATTGAATCATAGTGAGAATTACCGAGAGAAACTACAATTTGACATAAAATAAAATGATCACTTTACGCTTATTATCAAAACAGAAAGGTAAATCATAGGGAGTAATTACCGAGCTACAATTTTACATAAAGAAAACGATCACTTTACGACTACCAAAACAGAAAGGTAAACAAATGACTAAATCAGAGGGAGTAATTACTGAGCTAAACTACAATTTTACATAGAGAAAACGATCACTTTTCGCTCAATACCAAACTCGAAAGGTAAACAAATGACTAAATCAGAGTGAGTAATCAAGGAGCTAAACTACAATTTAACCTAAAGAAAACGATCACTTTATGCTCAATACCAAACTCGAAAGGTAAACAAATGACTAAATCAGAGTGAGTAATCAAGGAGCTAAACTACAATATCACCTAAAGAAAATGATCACTTCACGCTGATCACCAAAATAGAAACGTAAACAAAGGACTAATTCATAGGGAGTAATAACCGAGCTAAACTACAATTTTACATAAAGAGAACGATCACTTTATGTTGACCATGAAAATAGAAGGATAAACAAACGACTGAATCATAGCGAGTAATTACCGAGCTAAACTACAATTTGACATTAAAAAAAGGTTCACTTTACGCTCATTACAAAAACACAAAGGTAAACAAATGACTGAATCAAATAGAGTAATTACCGAGCGAATCGAGAAATTCGCGAAGTTTCTCAAACCAAACGCCGACCGAATCATCAGGAACCTGAAAAACAAAACTCTTCCTCACCAACTCTTCCTTACTCGCGCAACAAAGAATTCCACCGCCACCGCCGCCGCCGCCTTCAACGACACATCGAAGAATAACCTTCGAACCGTCGATAGAAACACCGAGAACGTCCTTTTCTAAGATCAAACGGCGCTCATCGCCGTTACCGCCGTCAGACCACCGCAGAGTACCGTCGGAGAAGAAAATCAACGGCGTTAGTTTTCCGGCGACGGTGACGTCATCGGAGAGTATAATTGAGGCGTTTTCCGGCGGTGTTTGCGTCATTGATTGTTGTGATTTTGAGAATTTTGAGAGGAGTTTGTTTGAGTGATTGGAATTTCTAGGGTTTGTTGTTGAAAATTTGGGGGCGGTTGTTGAATACGCGCCAAAATGTGTTGGAATTTGGAAGAATACGGTTGGAATTTTTGACGGTATGAAGTCTAGGTCGTTATTTTCGATTGTTTTTGACTCGTATTTTATTTTGGATCGATCCAATTAAATTCGTGTATATGAATTAGGGAGTGGGAGACACAAATTATAGGTTACAATAACGGTATCTTATTGTAAAGAGTGTGTTTTAAATATATAAAATAAAAATATATAGAGTTGGTAACAATTGACCAGATTTAATAGAAATCGGAAAAAATTGTTGGAATCGAAATCGAGTTGACCCGATCCAAATTGGAGTCGCAAAACTTCTCCCACCATCTCAATCAATAGTTGGAGTGTATTTATTACGGAGTACTCTCTCCGTCCGTCTTACTCGACTGTTAACATTTATTTTTTGCACAAAAAATAAGTTGTGACAAAAAGTGTAATTTGCCCTCTATATTACAACATATTTTTTTTTTTTTTGAAATCCGTAGACGGATTAATTATCATTAATCAAATCAGCATCAGCAAAATTAACAACATAGTCTGGGAGATACGACCACAGTCGTCTACCATAGTGCCAGGGGTGTGCCCGAGCTAACTCATGTGCCACCCTATTATTATTTCTACTAGTAAAAGACCAAACTACTAAATTAAAATTAGCACACAAAGCCAAAATTTTATGCACAACTAAAAATAACTCAGTTCTTCCATCTTTGCGACTCCTCAAAGCCTCCACTACCATTTGACAATCGCTTTCAACCATGACTTGACGATAGCCACGCCTACAAGCTTCACGTATACCTTCTAAGACCGCCTCCGCCTCCGCCACTACCGGCTCTAGCTCCGCCCTCATCTGAACCGTGACACTCCATCTCGTGCCCCCATCGCTCCCTCGACACACAACCCCCAACCTCGTGCCCATACTCCCCCGATCGTGGCAGCAACGTTGATCTTCAACACTCCCGCTTCCGGCCTTCTCCATCCCGTCATCCTCCCTCCATTCTCCCCATTAATAGTGCAGCTCCCATCTTTCTTCCCTACTCCTTGCTGCATCTTGCCTCGTCCCTCCTTCCCCACCCTATCCTCCCCCTCCCCCTTCCTCCCTAAGGTCCTCAATCACATCCCTCACCCGACGCACCACCTTATCGACATTCACCCTCTCTGCCTTAAACACCATACCATTCCTCGCCTCCCAAATAGCCCAACACCCCACCATAAATAACTCCCTCGCCTCCGTATCCAGCCTCCTAAACACAGTCTCCAC
>JAUEKU010166723.1:0-11647 GCA_032274805.1 Gypsophila paniculata
TATATATATATATAAAATTGTCATAAGGCCTAGTGAGTAGTTCTCTATGCTAGAGACAATAACTAACCCCTTCATTCAAGTCCAAACAACTCATGGTACAAATGTCAATACAAGTTTTACAATCTCTATATTTTTAATTATACATAATCAAAAATTATAAAATTTTGATATTCTTGTTATATTTATTAAGACGAATTCAACAAGAACACACATGACAATATTTTTATTTATAAATTGGCCAAATTTTCGAAGATTCTCTAAATTCTTGAATAATGTTAAATAGTACTCTCTCCATTCCAACAAGATCCTCTCACTTTTTTTTTGACACGATTCATCTTGATTTTTCTATTTATAGTCTTTACTTTTATGTCATAAAAATTCCCACGATAATCCCTTCTATTTTTTTATATTACTACATAAATGACATCACTTTATAACTTTAACAATGTTTTTTTTTTTTACTTTTTCTTTTAATATTCAATATTACTTTTATTACTTTATTAATTTTTCTTAGTTACTATGTATAAAATAAGAAAGAATCATTGTAGAATAGAGGGATTAACATGTGCTTGAAATTGAATGAAGTATCACCATAGCCTCTTAACACTAAATTCAGCGGAAACAATATCAAATAATAATTTAATAGACAAAGAAAAAGGTGAAGCAAATTAGATTGCCAATTTAAAAAGGACAGTAGCGTCCGCCACGAGAACGAAAGCAAACAAGACAGGCAGAATTAGAAGATCATGTCAAAATTGATCCCAAAAATACTTTACAATCCTTTCACAACAATTTGGTAGGTATACACTCATGCTGAGATTTACCATATTATCGACATCACAAACATGTAAAAACCAACGCAACTGCCAGGGCCAAAAAAATTGGTATTTTCATTTACTTTGGTATGTTTGAACTTTGAACAGTGAGCCCCATGTGGAATGGCAAGGAACCATCTTCAGAGAAATCCAATACTATATATATAGCTTTCACGCTGCAAAACCATCGACAAGATGCAAATCAATCCTGAAAACAATGCAGGCAATTATGTGAGCAACAAATGAAGAACCAATGTGTAACTATGAGGACGGTTTCAACAAGTTGGATGGTGTTAACTGCAACTAGAATGAAGATTTGACTGTTTGTACCAAGTTCGCTCTACAAACAAGCTGCCCATTGAATATCCAAATCCAATAACATGTAACGTCAAAACAGTTTTTGTAAAGTTTCACTACACATTTCTTTTACGTTAAAGCAGATTTGAAGGGCACACGTACCGGGATAGGAAAAGGGTGAAATTGTCAGAACCAAAATCATAATTTTAACATTGTCTGTCGTATCAGAGACCAGGATATGCATAAAAAATGCTGATAATTACCTGCTAGTGACGGCCCCTCTTCCAGCTTCAGCTCGTTCTTGTGCAGCTTATGCCGAAACATACTGTGGTTCCAACATAATCTCTTAGATAATGCCCTACCATCCACAGTTGAATGCAAGTCGCTTCATCACGTATACCAAAGAAAACAGCAAGTGGTCTTCATTGCACAGAACATCAGCACCCCACAAAGGACACACAAATCACCAATTTTATTAGTTGCAAATGCCAATATGTCAGCTTATGATAAAATTTCCACTCTCCATCAAACTGCTGAGCATAACTGTGGGTAAGTCTTCTCTCAAGTATAAGGCTAATCAGCGGAGCAAAAAATTCATGTGTCTCCATCTATGGAAGCCAGCTCACAGGACAAGACAATAGGATAATTATCACATCCCAAAACCCCTGTTATATATATCCCCCGAATTCATCATTCGAAATTTAGAATCTTCATAACCACCATAGAACTTGTTAAATCCCGCTGTGTCGTTTCTGAGAAAGTCTGCTATTCCCATATCATTTGGAGATTGCATTTCACTCCAGCCATCCCGAAGTCCACTAGAGACTACTGTATTTCTAGGTTGTTGAGGTGAATATTGTGAAAAGGAGGAAACATTGCTGGCTTGTGGTTGCTCCATATGTCGATAGTTAAAGCCAAAGGGCTCATTGGAAGGAGGTAAATTATCTCTAACATCAGTATACCTAAGATTCTGCTGAGGTGAAAGAGATCTGTGCATCAAAAACTGAAGCCTTGATTCATCCTCAAAAGCCTGACCTTGAAAATTTGGCCTTATATCTATGCCTGAACTGTAAGCTCGCATAGGAAGCCGCCCTTTACCAACTGCCAAGATCGCTGGATCTATGAACTCAATATCATTAGCAGTACTTATGTTTCCAATAGAAGAGGCCTGATATGAATTTCTCAAGAACGAGGAGGTTTCATGCAACTGGTTTCCTGCAAAGGCAACCCAAAATAATATTTCCAAGGGCTTAATAATTAAAATCAGTAAAAATTGCCAAAAGAGGAGAATACTAACCAGAGTTTAAGAAGTCGAAACTCTGATCACTTCTGTCTTGTGACGAGAATCCTGGTGGCGGTGGTCTATTTGGCACAGTGAAACCAGGAGGAGCTGAAATCTGAGATCTTGACACTAGTTTTAAACAAAGAGACAGTTTTCAGGCTTTATTATTATTAAGGAAAATAAAAACAGGTATTCATTATGCAAGAAATGACAAAACAATTCCAATTCAGCCAAAGTGAGTTAAGTTAGATAGTGCACCAATATCACACAACGTATGATTGATACTCACCAGAGAGCTTGCTGGACGGAAAAGCAGAAGGCCCACCGAAAAGATTATCTGAAAGCTCCATATTATGATGATATCCAAAACCATTGCCAAGTCTATTCAGGTATGGATCTCTATTTTCGAAAAATCTCTGGTCAAAAGAGGGACTCTTTGCAGTGCGGTCAATGTTGCCAACTGTGGACTCAGTATCAAACAAATAATTCCTGGAGTCCTCCTGTCTAGCAAAAGAAAACCTGGACTGATTGCTGATTTGACTTTTCCAAGAATTTGTAGATTTTGTGGAGCACTCCTGTTTATCGGCCAACAATTTGGCAAGATTTTGAGGAGATGTCAAAGAATCATCCCATGAATCCAGATCCAAGGACAAAATATTTGATATTATGTTGCTCTCTCTCATGTCCAAAGGATCCGAATAAACATGAGCAACTTCACCATCATAAGGCCCTAAATGATTCCCATGTATGCCGTTCAGCAAAGGATTACTAAGAGCAGAAGTGCAGTTCACATGAGGCTCCAGATATCCATTGGACGAGACCGATGTTCTGGATAGATTTAATCCTAAACCTTCATCAGGGTGTCGATTTACATTTTGCGGATTTAGAGCATAACTACCTGTGGAGCCAGCATCAAACTGTGGTTGTGAAGGAGCCCTCAAAGGATTGAATATATGAAGAGGAGATGCTGGCATGGGTGCCTGACTGACTATAGCATCTCTTAATCTTTGGTTATCGAAATCATCTTCTGTTTCAGATGTCAGATTTTGCATTGTAATAGGAGCTTGTACATCTGATTTCAAATTGTATGATTCCCAGGTAGCAGTACCTGAATGTTCTCGACGCTTCCCAGAATCATGCAATTGGAAACCCTGTTCGCTATGAGAAATAAAATTATCGAGACTCAAGCCATTAGGTCTAAGAGCCTCTGAATGGTCACCATTTGGTTGTTTGTCACCACTAACAGATGCCACCTCCTCAGGAAGTTTCTGGATATTTACGTCTGCAGTAGAACTTTCACCTTCAAATGTGAATGGAGAACAAGGCCGTTTATCAATGGCATATCTAGTCTTGTTCTCCTTTCTACCTTCCCCTTCATGCAAGTCTACTTCTAGTGAACACGGCGCCTGGCTTGTTGACTTCACAGCTGGAGTTACTGAAGCTGTAGAGGACGTCTCTGAGACACTTAAAGAAGAACTTAAACCTGCACGCTGCTTGACAGCATCTGAAGCTTCCGGTTCACTTTTAGTCTGCCTAACGTGGGCATCTTCATCAGCATCATGACTTTTGGTAATATCAATGGGCAAGTTTTGATTTTGTGGAGCATTATCAGAAACCACTGACCCAATCACAATCACAGGTGGCTGCCCATAAACCGTTTCAGCTTTCTGCTTGATTGGTCCATTTGAAGTCGCTAAACTAGCTGCAGCAGGATTGCAAGTAGAACCACGTGCTCCCCTGACATAAAAGCATAAATAGATAGTCCATTCCAGTTTATTCTCCTCTTATAGTTTAATAGTAATATTTTAATACAAAAGAAATTACTCTTGTTTTTACAACATATTACATTAACTACATATATTCAGAGTTGAGATTATAGCATGATTTATGTACTTTGTCAATAACTATCACCTAATGGATGTTAATTAACAATTGACGCAGCCCTAATGAAATCACCACGGTAAAAACCTGACATAACTGAATTAAAATTGCAAATGACAGAATCTGTCAATAATATTTTTGAAAAAATCCCTAGTACCAAACGAAATTTGGATAAATTGGAAGCCTTTAAAAGGGAGAAAGAGGAAATCCAATGAAAATCATTCAGGACAAATAACTAGTGAGGGAGACAACATTTACCATGAAGCTGCTGATGGAAGAGCACCCGATCTACCAGAACTGCTGGAGGGGGGCGAACTTCTCATAGTGCTTACTGAACTCTGCACGCGCATATTAAATTCACGAATAAATCAACATTAGTTCCTCTTCCAAAGAAAAAGAACACATCATCTCCAGAATTTTGATAAAAAAAAACAGCAGAAAGAAGAAAGCTGTCATTTAATCACTAAGATCTTAGCCAGAACTTCTTATACACTGTTAACTCATAGGTAAATAAAATAAAATAAAAGGAGAAACAGGTGTTTAATTACATCATGTATCATAACAAGTGCTTTCATTAAAGCCCCCCACACCCCCCGGCTAAATTAAGAAACAATCTGAGGAAAACAATACATCACTCCAAACTCAAATGTGTGTATAAAAAATAAGTGTTAAGAGAAAAAGGAAAGCGAATCCTTACATTCGAAGAGCTTTTAACTACAAGTTTCCCTGTTACAGTAGGACCATTGTTGCAATGATCATCGGTTGGAGGTGGCAAAACGTTTCCTGAACGCCGCTGCATGTTATTTGTGATCCCAGTAATTTCCTGAACTCTGCTTGTTACAGGTAAGAAATTTTAAAAAGTAAAAATAAATAAAATAAAATAAAATATACAGGGATTAGAGACTTTTGGTACAAAGAACACTTCATGAGCCAAAAGGCACCAAATAGCAGATAAATGGTTGCTAAAATGTATTAATACACTTGTGTGGAATTCTAAATGTTATTAATTTGTCAAGGTATAGTGGATTCCACACACCAAAACTATATGTTCACCAACGCGAATTAAGAACTTTTATCAAGAGGAAAAAAGCGGTCGAGAAATCAGAAACATAAGCCACTAGCAGCCAAAGTTTTCAGAAATATCATGTAATGTATTATGGTGACCACTTTAACACTTAAAGTAAACACTTTAAAACCTCTAAAACTGAACACATTGAGCCTTTAAGTACTCACCTTAATCTTTAAAGTGGTCACTTTTTAGTTAGAAGGCCATCATACGCGTGCGACGGTCTCATATGGGCATGTGTGATATACTGAAGGGAAATTCACAAAAATTGCACCTCTTGTGTCCCATACTTCCAGAATCGAAATAAAAGTTTCACTCCAAACTATTAGCTAGAATTTTACTCTCATTCAATGAACATAGGAATTCAGCAAATTTTTAAGGGAATCTCGCCCTTCAAATCTGAGTCCTCCATAAATTCAAAACCCCTCACACACATAAACAGCGAGGCCAAGGCACTTAGATTTTAATTCATAGTAGATGCAACAATCTAGCGAAGGCTATTTCATACATTATATTCAAAGCCAACTAATTATGGGTATTTGACTCAATTGTCTATAGAAAACCTCAATCAGTAGACTCCAGTTTACAGGCTATGGGGTCTGATCAGAATATTAAAGGCACTACTTGCGACTTTAACAAACCTTGAGTATGCTGAGATAATTTCATCTTTTGTGAAGCTATCCTCTACTGAGCCAATCTCGTGCAAGTACAGACAATCAGGATTGCTGCAAGGCTAATACAACAATACTGTGTAAATTTTTAGAAAATATACAGATCGAAATTCCAAATTATGTGTAGATGTCATACCACATTTCTCAGCCATGCATGACAGTATTTTGTCGTCCCAAAACATGCCCTGCAGAAAAGAAGCTACTGATATCACAAGAAGTTGAAAATAAACAATTGTTCCAATGAGCAAAATAACTGTGTCAGAGTCCAGCTCTACACTTGCAACGTACCTTAAAGGTCTACCATCTAAGGTAAAAGCATGAACTGACTGAATGCAACGAACTGCCTCGTCTTCCCTTGCATATGTTATATATCTGAACACCAAAAAGAAACAGCAGCAAAGGACACTACATCATTCAACGTCTTTACTTAATCACACTATGAGATCGCAGCCTCAAGCTAAGAAACATGGTACATTATTTCAATTTAAGACTTGACCTTAGAATCAACCATCATGTGGTAAACATGCAACATTGCAACCCATAAAGCCTCAAAACATAGTTGTGCTATAATTCAAACGTTAAACATAAGTTGCAACGTCAAATTTGTCGTAACCTTCAAAAAATTTTATGAAGGTTGTGATTCTTGCGTCGCAGGCAATATTCAATACCATGCTAGGAAATCACCAAGAAAACATCTACCCATAAGATGAGATGAGAGACTTTTTAAATGAATTTTGAGATTAGGTTTCCACTTCTATTGGTGTCAAAGATCCATAATTCCTCAATTTTGGATTTTGATTGTTAAGCAAAATACATCACTAAGTGGGCACACTTCTTTATATTATGAAGAAGCAGTCATTAGCTGCAGTTTTTGACGCAATTGCGTGATACCTCTGTTGATCCAATTACCTTGAGGTATTGTGGTTTGTTGTCATATTTCTTAAGAGTTAAGATTAGACTCTTACATAGAGAGGAACTGAGGAAACAAACAAAAAGCAAACAGAAAATGTCACCAGAAGTTAAGAATACAATTTTTATTTGAAAACCAATAATTAAACAATGGAAAAAAGTAAAATGGTGCCAAGAAAACCCTCAAAGTTAAAAATGATTACCACCCTTATAAAAGGTTCAAACATAAGCAACAGGTCTAATACTCCATGAGAAAAACCAGACATCTAGTGTTTCAATAGGTTAACCTATGTCGAAGGAGCTTTTCACTCTAACGAAGTCTAACTTAACATAGACAAATGCCCTGCCAAAAGCTTACTTAACACAGATAAATGTGCAAGACCTTAGGAAGCGAGTGTGCACAACGTACAGACATGACAAGGGTTAATGACATGTTCGTAAGCACAAAAGCCAAAAGAAGAACAAATTCGAAATATCAAGGCATATAGAAACCATCACTGCTCCTATGAAAAATAAAGAGCTGTTGCATCAGTAAATAGCACTGAATTACGAGGTCACAAGGTATGGACCGCATCCACTAAAGAGAAAATATGAAACAGAAAAAAATAAGAATAATGTAGAACTAAAGATGACTTAGAGCTTTACTTACACACTACAGGTATTATTTGGAAACTGTTGAATAGTGCCAGCCGACGTACGAGATATGGACACCTTTAAGACCTTCCCATACTGCCCAAAATACTCTTTACGCTGCAGAAGCTGCTATGTAGTTCAAGATAGAGGACAACCACAATTACTACCAAAACTACGGGGAACCATATAAGTAAAGTCAGGGAGAATGATGAAAAGTGAAGCAACGGAGCACTCACATCTTCATCTGCAAGATTAAGAGGCAAACCAACAATGTAGACAAGATTCCTCTGTATAACACGAACACTTGTCAGCTGTTTCCTACTTTCAGATGTTTTAGTTTTAGCCTTCTGCGTCTTGTGCTTTTTTTCCATATTGACTTCTGCTACCAACCTTTGGCAAACAGTTCAGGAAAGCCCATCACTAAAAGTGGAAGATTGATTCCAAATAAAAAGGGCTGGGGATGTTTAGAATAGGGAACAATTCTTAGCAAAACAGTCGCCCGCAAAACAGAAGTAAAGCACAACCTTTCACAGCTAGCAGTCGTTCCAACTATTCTTTCCTTGTCATATGGAGTGCGGCAGGCAGGGCACCTTCCTTCTGTATCATCTTTCTCAGCCATTTCCATGATGTGGTGCCAGCACCAAACACAAACCTAAAGTGAATTATGAGTCGTTTACTAGTTTGAGAAATAAAAACGAGTAATGTTGGAGAGATAAGCACCAGCATCTGAATTAAATACTAAGGGTACATTATGCAACCACCAAAAAAAAAATTCATTGTACATATCAGAAGGGCTGGATCGACCTCATTGAGTAAAACAAAATCTACAGAAGCCACTTCCAGGAAACGAAAAAAATAATAACCTCCAAACGGCCATGACAAAAACCAAGACTATTCCATTGAAGAATCAACTAAGAATATAAACACAAACAATTATGGCGACCACTTCACCACTATGAATTAATGATGTTGTTGCCATAGAAGTGACACTTGTGCCTTTGGCTTTCACAAGGAATAATGATACTTAAAAAGCAAATTCAAAAATCCATAGGTAGAGTGCGCCAACCATGCGTTTGGTGTTCACAATGGTTGGTCTTTCCTTCCCCTATTATTGATGGAATCATAACCTTGAATTCAATCATGTGTGCATGTCACACTCCTTCATAAATAAATCAGTTTATATTACAAGAATCACATGCACAAATTGCTCAATTCAAGGGTATGACATGACTGCCCATAAGAGATGAGAAGACCAACCACTAATGATTGCAACTATATGCCAATAAGTAGCTAAAACAACTTGCTCAATAACTTCAGAATTTTACAAATACGAATCCCAAAAAATAACATCCCAAGAGGGAAAAGAAAAAATGTGTTGTCCACACCATTCACATGACAAAAGAATAACCTAGCAGACTAATCAAAGCCATATAAGCAATATAACCCGACAATATTATCATTACTTCATTACTCAGCCACACACTTGACAAAACACGAAGACATGACATAAGCAATCAAAAAGTACACGAGAAAGGAAAAGGAAAAGAACAAGAGAGAATCTAATTAGCACCCAATAATAATCCACATCACCATAGAGCTAAAGCAATGAGAGCTCAAAATTTTTTTTTCATAATAAAAAAAATGAAAGAAAAAAAACTGCAATTCTAGTTCTCCATATTTTCAGGAAATTTGCCAAAGTTCCTAATTTTCTCATTGGTTTTGGTGGTGGAGTTACACAAAAGTTCATCGATATTGTTTATGAACATTTGAATGCAAAGTAAAAACATTCACAATATACATTACGGATACGAATCAAAGTCCTTTCTCAAAAAAAAAGCATAGGAATAAAAGTGTACCTCATAGCCACATCTGCACGGCTTCAATTGTTGATCAGTCATATCCATCTCCTCAGCGCAAAGTGGACAGGTCTTCTCACCCTCGTCACTCATGGTTGCTCCTTAAAAATCTAATAAAATAGATCAGATACAACAATAAACAAGATTAAAATTAAACGAGGTCTCTAGAACGACTATCTAACGTTAAACTAAAGCGAGACAAACTAATTTTATACACTAAAAACTACTCTGTACCAACAAAAAAAAACAGAAGAAAGAAGAAAAAAACTACTTAAATGGCTAATCTCTATATAACTTTTAACATGAGACGGAAATTTATGAGACAGACTCCTTTAATGTTTAGTGAAAATTATTTCCAACAAAACAAAGGCTCAGACAAAATTACAAATACTAGAAGTTTGCAGCACAGTAAATTGCAAGATGGACAAATTTGAGTCCATAATATTCGGAATTCCAACGTCAATGAACCGAGAAAATCTCTCAAACTTATGTCCCTATATAAAGTCCTTACAAAATATATACATGCAGATCAGCCATGAATAGAACATAAATTGTTTTTACAAAAACTGTTCAGCGTTCTATTGAGTAGAGACATTTATATTCCCTTATATTGATGATTTTAATAAATCAAAGTAAGTTCAGGAAAGACCGTCTCATGTTAAAACAACATGACTTTACTCAATAAAAATCGACACTTAAAAACTGGAAAGATCTAATTACTTATTACTTATATGGCTACTCAAACGATAATTTTATCATGAGAGAAACTCGTATAAGAATTTGAAGGCTCGGCCAGAGTTACATATATAAGAAAATCCGTAACACAGTAAAGTAGTGTGATGTACAGAATAGAGCCGACAATATTCAGGACTCAAACGTCAATAAACCGTAAATCTCTAAGCAATTCCAAACTTCTGACCAAATACACAGCCGTTATAAAGTATATACATCGAAATCAGCCATGAATAGAGCATCAAATGTGTTCGAAAAAGCTGTTCGCAGTTTTATAGAGTATATAACACTTGAATTCCTTTAAATCAAAATTCATACAGATAATTTGAATCATCTAAAGGACAAAAACATCACTGTAAGCAACTTAATCATGAAATATAACAACGATTGAAGATCCAAGTAATCGTCGAAACGAAAGAGGATCGAATTAAACTAAAGATTCAACAGGTCAATAAAAAATCAGTCGACAAAAAAAAAACCTAGAAATTCAAATCAGAAACATGCAACCAAACACTGACATGCATCTGGCATAACATGAACTACATATCGAAATTGAGCATGAATAAAATAGAAAAAAACTCAATAAAAAATAAGAGATCTAAAAGTAAACTGAATCTCAAAAAAAAGTTGGAACAATTGAAAAGTATGTGTGCACAAAAAGCAAAGAGAAAAAAAAAAGAGGAAAAATTAAATGAGTGATAAGACTTACAGTGGAGAGAAACAAAGAGAGAGAAAGATCGAGAGAAGAATGAATGAATGAATCTGGTGCGAAGAAGAGAGAGAAGATGAGGATGAGAAACGCGAGATGGGGAAATAGAGAGAGAGAAGGGAAGATATACCAAATGAAATGAAACGATGTGCTGAGACTGAGTTTGAGATGAGATTGATTATATTAAAAAATAAATAAATAAAAAAGGTGTTTGGAGCAACATTTTATACAAATACTCATGTGAGACCGTCGTACGCGTTCTTCGTGACAAAAAGTATCCGTTTTAAGGTTAAAGTACCTACTTTAAGGCTTAAGGTGGCCATTTTAATTAAAGTAGGTACCTTAATCCTTAAAACAGGTATTTTTTTATCACGAAGAGCCCGTCGTATGCGTACGACGGTCGTACGCAAGACTTACTCAACTTTTTATTGTTATTTACGGAGTATTAATGTAACTAGCAAGAAACCCCGTGCGATGTACAAAATTTATATATATACTAGGAACATTTAACAAGAATAATCTCAAATATCACTCATCTTCTCAGAATAATCTCGTCTATGATTAATCTCGCAATAATCCGTAGTCTTACAACACCTTTTTCAAAATAGTCTTCCAGGTTCTATGACCTCCTAGTGCAGCTAAAAATACAATACGAAGATCATACAACCAGTTGTAGTACAACTGATTTCACTTTTTGAGCATTGCGTAGAATTTGTGAGCTTTAGTACAAATTTTTTGAGTCATGTTTACAGGTTTTTACAAAATGCTCACAAATATTGTTAAAATGCTCACGAAG
>JAUEKU010166744.1:0-11646 GCA_032274805.1 Gypsophila paniculata
TATTATTATTATTATTATTATTATTATTATTATTATTATTATTATTATTATTATTATTATTATTATTATTATTCAGTCCTAAAGAACATAGCCTAAGAGAATTAGATTATGAGAATAATGAAAAGAGAGATTGAGAATTTGGTGAGAATGATGAATAAATATGAAATTGTAATGGATTGATGTGGTATTTATAGAATGAAAAATGAAAATAAAAAAATAAAAAAAAAACAAAAAAATGAGGGCCGCTCATTTCCTCCGCCCATGGATTTTCGCAGCACATGGTTTTGGCCCGGCGGGCCGGCCTGGGCTGACCCGTTGAACTGGCCATTGACGGGCCGTCAACGGGGCATCAACGGGTCAATGACCGGGCCGGGCTCCAAAAAACGAACCCGAGCCCGGCCCGAGTAAGAGACGGGCCGGTTCCGGGCCATGGCAGGCCGTGCCGAGCCGTCCAAATCGAGCCCCGAATGGCGGGCCGGGCCGACCCGTTGAGATGGCCACCTCTAGTGGTGGGGTTGACGGAGGTGGATGTGGTGGTGTTGGGGTTTTGTTTGTTTTTTTTTACTTTATTTGTATTATTTTTCAATTAATTAATTATTGAAATCCTAGGCCAAATTTAATTTTAATTCAAATTATTGAAAAATCAAACATAATAAACACCAAAACGTTAAAGCTAATATCAAAATATTGAATTTACATCGTAAAAATGACAATTATCAATCAAATTTGATTAATTGATAAGAATTAAGACAAAAAATTGGTTGAGAAAAAAAGAGTAAATTGTGAGAAGAATAATAGGGGGAAGGGTATAAAATGAAAGAAGGCATAATTGTGTAGGATAGAGTAATATAGATATAGGAAAGAGCAAGCACGTAAATTAAATATCAGATATTATACGTATGGGGAGAATTTCCGTTTGTAAGATAATGAAATACAAGAAAACCACGAGTACAAAATTTTTGGCCTGAGAAGACGGCTAAATCTAATACATATAGATGCTACATCTGATATGAACTATAACATCAACCAGCTGACTTCAATTAGTTTGCAGCCAGTCTTCTGTCATTCCGCCCAACAGATATAGAATCCCTCTGCGGTGTATGCCTCTTCCATTTGGTTTTGCGCATGGACATAATCCACGATGGCACCTCGCAACCCGATTGCATCATCACATTTCCTATATTCCGTAAAAAGGGTACATCTTCCTCTGTGTACAGGGTAATTGCTTCTCCTTGTCTCCCTGCTCTACCACATCGACCTATGGCCATACCACAGATACACGAAAAGGTCAGAGGACGAAAAGAGGTATAGTAGCAACAGCTTGATGAGAAGGTGTTTGTAGGGCTAGACTTCATAAAATGATACTATATCAACTGCCTTATGCAATATGTTTCAACAGAAAAGAAAGACAATACGCTATGTTCGAAAACATTAGGTCCCCACTATGAGGCAAGGGGAGTCAGATGTACATAACCATACGCTATGTTAGAAAACATAAACCAGTCGTTTCAAGATGACCCCATAATGAAACTACGTTGCGATCTGCATCAACCGAATGAAAAGGGTGTAAACAGTTTGGTGTCATGTTGCTAACATTATCATATTCCAAAGGCGACTGCCTTTAGTTTCACAGGAAATGGAAAGATTTGCGCTTCAGGACAAAGTTTGGATTAAAAAAAGTACTCGACTGTGAATCAAAATATAAAAGCTCTATCATAAAAATAAGGAAGAACTTCTACAGTCACGTTTTTGCACACATATATTCAGGCAACGAAGCAACTTACCAACTCTGTGGATGTAAGTAGAAGCGGAATCTGGAAAATCATAATTAATCACACAGTTGAGACCTTTGAAGTCCATGCCACGAGCAACCACATCAGTGGCTATCAAAATCCAAGTTTTACCAGCTCTAAAATTATCTACAGCATTCTCCCTCTGCACAAAGTCCAAGCATCCAATATAAAAATAATTACGAAGTAAATTCTTGTAACAATCTTCCACTTAATTATCTTAAAACCACATCATACTAAATATAAAAGTGTCACTTCCAGTATCAAAGGATTACTAATGACATGAAACAAATTAGGAAATCACCGTATGATCAACGGCATCAACACTGAAATGGATCGCTAGGATGGTCAATATAATATTAAAAGGGTCACTAATAATATATAAAGTGATGGTAAACTCTAGATAAAGCGGTTTTTCAGTATCCAAGTGTAAGGTCTTTAGACGTAATTATGTGTGTTAACTAAATGTTAAGCAACACACAAAGTAAGCAAGCACCCAGTAAGCATGACAAACAAAAGGGCCAAGTGGCCGACACAGAAGTGGTAAAGCATTCAGCACACCGTCCTACTACAGTAGCCAAGTTTCTCTACCCTTCAACGAAAAGTGGGGCAATTGCCAAATATGACTACATTCTTGACATATTTATTATATTATGGTAAGGTGTGGGAATAGACAAACCCCAAAGTGACTCCATAAAGCAACATTGTCATGTGTTTCTTTAGATTCTAAAGTTTAGGGATTGTAAATAAATTTCATCATGGTTTTGACAAGGAAGCCCATAAGCAACTATCTTTGGTAGGAAAAAGACGACACCTGTGCTTGTGGCAGATCAGTGTGGACAACATCTACTTTGAGGTCGGTATGAAGCAGTTCTCTGTAAAGTTCTTGAGCACGTTCCTTGCTTTGCACAAAAATTAACACCGGAGGATTCAAGCTCTGCACAGGAGAAAGAAAAAGGGGGCATTTGTTAAGAAAGCACCAGAGGTCTGCAGCAAAGCCATATAGGCAAATATGCAAAAAATAGCAAAGGCACCCACGCAAATGTTTGAAAGAAAAATTACAAAAAACAAAGATACCCTACTGCCCTATACTTTAAAGTCTTAAGTTTTCGTAACTTTCGTGAGTCATAAATTTAGGATTGAGAATGAGAGCTGTGAAGAGATTATTAAACTCTACTGCCATAGTTCTCTTGGTAAGCCTGTGGATAAAATCAATAGCTATGCTCAAGCGCTCAAGGCTGGGCAGAGGGAGTTTTTGGCAACAGGAAGATAGAGAACTCAAGCGATTGCAATCGAGACCACCTTCGGGCGACACTATAGCAAGAGCTAGGGATGTGGTCGACAGACTTCACACTACGAATGAAGAAGAGCACTGGACATTGGTATATCAGAGCTCGTGCAAGTGAGGTGCGCGGTGGTGATAAAAACACTAGATATTTCCAATTATATAGAAAAACCTACTGCCTTGTCTCCATTGTTTTAGACATAAAAGCTAGGCCAACAGCTATATCCTAGTAGAAAGCAAAATTTGTGAATCATGACAGTTAAGAAAACGTAGACTTTAAAGTAGTAACCAATTAAAGCTATTTTCTAACAATAAAGCTCACCCAGCAGTTAAGGTTAAGGATTACATACAATTACAGTTAACAAAAGAAACAAAGAGCGAAAGCTGCTAAAAAATTCAAAAGCCTACCTCAGCAAAACTCTGCCGTAATGCAAGAAACTTCCCCTCTTCGCTTCCAGCAAAAACCAATTTTTGCTTTACAGATGCAGAAGCTGTATTCCTAATGAGTCATCAAAAGCAGGATGCCATATAAATTGAATGGAAAGAAGTCGTGAAATTACATGTGCATATTGCCACATACACGGGAAAAAACTGAAATTAAACAGAAATCTACACACTCATACTGACACGAGCATGCATGAACAGACACAAGAGCAAAGCTTACAACAGTTTCCGGCTAACAAAGACAGGTAATTTTGCAAAGAACACACAAAAACACAATACCAAAAAATAGAGCAAAGGACTACCAGATAAGAATCCATGTACCTATACCCAATGGCGACGCATCAAACACACGGACAAACGGATAGCTAATTGTAATGGAAGTAGAGATCTATGATCAAGATTATTCACAAAATTAACTCCTGAACGGTGAAGGCACATTATTCACAACAACAAGCTCTATCCATAAAATTAGGCGATTTAGATTGTACAATGCAAAATAACAACACCACTCACAAGAAGAAAAGAACTTAAATAGCTGATGGTAGTGAGGAGATAGGATAATGATACACTAATATATAGTCTTAACAATGGCTAACTCTACCTTTCATTGGTGGAACTGTGACCTTAAATTTTGCAAGATGTTATTAATTGCTCATAACCTCTTTGTTTACTCCTTTGACACAAATTTGTGACTATGTGTAAGAAAGATATATATTGGCGGATTGGCCACAGTATTTTGTTTTTCCACAATGTCTTTGAGAACACTATTTCAGTTCAAGTGAAGCAAGCAAATCTATGGCTGGAAACTATATCAGAAACATGACTAGGACTCGAACTCACTTTTTGCCCACAATTATCCGTACAGCGTCGTGCATTAATGTTCGAGCAAGATCTTCAACGGAGTCTGGTAAAGTAGCGCTGAACAATGATCTTATTATTGACGGGTTTGAGCATGCTTTAACAACAAAATCAATCTGCTTTACAAAACCAAGCTCAAATAGCTTATCAGATTCATCTAGAACAAGGAATTCAACCCTGCACAAAGGAAAAAAAGATTAGTAAAGAAGAAGCCAGAATTTACATGCATACATCCTCAATTCACACCTCAGAATGATTGATCAAGGATAACTAGAAATGTATGGAAAAACAAGGTCAACTAATCCGACAGATTCCAAGAAAATAACAAAGTAGACAAGGCTACATTTATTAAAAAAAAGGACTTCTATGCTAATAAGAAAAAATTAAGAGAGCAAAATGTCACTCACTAGGTAACAACAATATATATATCAGATGTGCCCTAACAATTCGCCGGCCATCACTCTATTCATGTACCAAAAAAAGAGACATAAAATTCACACAAAAATTCTCCTACATGATTAGTTTCGGTTTCTAGATACTGTTTTCAAAGAAAGGAATCAAGTAAATGATCAGAGCAGAATTGAGTTGGTTGACAGTAGGGGCTCTTTATCTTCTCTTTGCAGGAAAAACAAAGTAGTAGTCCAAAATATATGAGGTTTGGCTAACATGATTCCTTAAGGATATGGAAATGTCAATTAGAAATGGGAGAGCAATGAAAGCGAGGAGAGAGGAATGAAAGTAAAGTGATGCAAGAAGGGGGTAAAATTAAGAGAGGAAGTAACAAAAGAAGACAGATATAATGGAGAAATAGATGTAAATAAAATAAATAGGGAAAATAAAATAAAATTACGCAAGGTAACGGGAAAGATGAAAAAGAAGAAATTCAAATGAAAAAAAATAAATAAATAAATAAATAAAATAAAAGTTTGACAATGAGCACAAAGGAAATATGGACCGTCTGGCGATACGCGATACAACATGGCTATCTCTGACGATTTTTTGCTATATCACATTTACCAAATACTTCTCGCTATATCGTGTATAGACGGCTATTGATACCTATACATCTTGGCCGATACATATCATGTTGAACCATATTATACAGACAACTCTAGGTGATTGATTGTGTATCCATAAGACGTCTAGCAAATGTCATTAGTACATAAATTAATCATTCTACTGTTTATAGATTGGACAAAGATTTAGTGAAATTATATCAGTCCCACATCATATTATACTTCCTTGTATGGGGCTAGCTCCCTCCCTCTGTCCCTTGGGCCCCCCATATAGTCATACATCTAGTCAATTGGAGGTGTTATGTAGTAATTGTGATAATCACAAATAAAACATGACTTAAGTAGCCTCACATAACGGCTATCAATCACAACTATACAAATGAAATGTGAAAATACCTAGATAAGTCGAGCTTTCTTTTGGAAATTGCATATTCTAACCGGAGTGGAGTTGAGATGAGGATATCACAAGGCAATTTTGAAAAATCAGCACTTTTGGCAAGTTCTTTAGTCATTAACTTAATAGAGAATTTCTTTCCTTGAGCAAGTTTTTTGCATTCTCTGGTTGTCTGAGCAGCCAATTCTCGTGTAGGACAAATCACAACGGCACGAACACCACCTTTCATTCCATGCTGTTTAAACATACAAGATATTTACATAGCATCATTAAAAAAACTTAAAATTTCTAAATCATGTTAAACTTTCAAAGCATAAATACCTTTAATTTCATTAATATGGGGCAAATGAATGCCAAGGTTTTTCCAGAGCCAGTAGGTGCACAAGCAAAGCATTCTCGTCCCTGAATAATTAAGGGTGTGAAAACCAAGGAATAAAATTAAGATTTTATAGAGGGTCATCAAAGGTACAAGACACATGAACAAGAAATAGCTAGAAAGCCAGATGTTAATAAAAAACAGCTAAGCAGAAGGCATACAGATAAAAGGACTGGGATGGCCTGCCTTTGGATTGAGGTAGGCTCCTTGTATCCAAGTTCAACAAAATTTCTTAGTAAATATGGTTTACATTTGTATCTGTGAAAAACAAGACACAAAGGTAAGCGACATATTATATGCCACATAATTACAAGAACATTGTTCTAGAAATAGACAAAAAAATAGATCTCTAAAAATTTGGAGAGTAAAACCTTCGATTTCTTTCTTCTTTTCACTTCAAGGTGATATTATTTCCAACATTGTTAAAAGAACTTTGCCCCACAAAGAAACCAAAAAACTAGATCTCCCTTTCATTTCCCTCTTAAGGGGGTAGGGGACAAGCGGTAATAACAAATTATATACAATTGAACGAGTTCACACCAACTACTTTACGTGCGACATCAAGGATGTATGTTCCAAGAGCAGGACCCATAATAGTATAAGTAATTACAATAGAACCACATTTTGATGTGTACCACCGTATCTATGCACAATATAGTAGGTCTCTTGGCTTTGGCGATATGGGAAATTGGGAACAGTTACATATAAGCTTCCAAGTCCTAATAAGAACAACTTTGAAGCACCAGCAGTTTTCGATAAAGAAATTAATGCAGAGGATTAATTGTATCGGAAGAGGCCATGAACTTAGTTAGTTTCCGGCTAGAAAATTTAAGCCTGCTAATGGATAAAAAAATGGCCTAGACGGTAGTAGTGTATGACAAATGTATCCTAACAACAAGTATCCGAAAGAAGACATTACAATAGCCAGACGCATTTGATACTAGCCTTATTTAAGTATGAGTACTCTTTTCAAAGAACGGGTATCTAAAAGAAGACATTATAATAGCCAGATGCAGTTGCTACTGGCAACATTTAACTTTAAGTATGAGTTTTTTTTTTAAAGAACGTTAATCAATGCTCAACATTTTAAAAGAGCTTGCATTACTAAAAGAACAAAAAGAGCACTCTTTCAGCATGAGATATATTATCTGAATATCAAAGATCGAAACAACTATTCAATGAACTGATTATAAAGAAGCGCCTAACCACCTAGAGTTTGAAAATCAATCAGTTTTTTTGGAGATGAGAAAGGAATATGGTGATGAAAATCCACATGAAAACATAATGAAAAACAAAAAAGGTCGCACATTGCTGACAAAATCAAACAGACCATATTATAAGTTCAAGAAATTCCAAATCAAAAAGAAAAGAGCAGACAGATTTCTGTGAAGGCGTTACCTTGCTATAAGGTCCTCAAAGCTTTGAAGAGGAGATGGAACATTACTTCCAGAGATATGAATATTATGCTCTTTACGCAAAAGTTGATCACGCTGAATGTTTGAAGGAAAAGAAAAAAAAAAAGTAGAGTCAAAATACACAAGAGTTAACAGATTATTATGGCTCACTATCCCATACTTAAGACAATTAAATCATTACTCGAAAACAAGCAGAACTAGACAACGCAACTGATTATGAAGTAAATCCAAAAGCAGAAAGATAAATAAGGAAAGAAACCAATAATGTCTATAGAACCTCAATTTGCCGAAAAACCTCCTTCCTTTTCTCAAAAGACTCGTCATTTGCATCTGCGCTTTCATCACCTTCATGTACTGCATCTGCGCTCTTGAATACACTGAACCCCTCCACTAATCCAGGAATTAAGCATCAACAATTATACACTATCAGAAAATAACACATGGATGCCTTAATCAAGAGCATAATAAGATTTTGTGAGAGATTAATCTCACCAGCAGCTGCCCCTTTCCGCTTTCTCTTTTTGCTGCTCCTTGTCCTTTCTGGTTCTGTCTCAGCATTGTTGACCGACCTTGTCTCTGCTTCCAAATTGTTTTCTTCTTTCTTCGCCTACACAAAGTGCCACTCACGCAATCTTAATCATAAAAACCAAGTCACTTCAGAAATTAAGAATTGCGACATCAAAAGCTACAATTAATACATAAATTTCAAATGCTAATCCCTCCATCCCATCTATATTGTCCTATTTCTCCATTTGAAAAATCCCAAAGTAATTGTCCTAGTTGTAAATTAAGTATAACAAAATTGAAAACTCCCCACATCGCCCTTAATTAAAAACACACCTAATTCCAAATAATTAGACTTTCATACGTAAAAGTGAAAGTCAAGGGGTAATAACGACATTTTGTTATTATTTCTGAAATTTACCACTAGTCAAACTAAGACGACATAAGAGAGATGGAGGGAGTTACCGTTAAACAAGTCAAAACTTAAGACCGCAATATCTTAGGTCCAGCACAACACCGTAAACTACTCAAGTGAGATAAGACCCAGTCAAGCAATGACATCGATACACAACACCCCAAAACCCTAACCAAGAGAAGAGTGGAATCTTAATTTACGACAAATAATACATCGTTGAAGAAAGGTTCCACAAATGTTTACGCTATAGTACTCCTTTTCAAACATAATCCTATTATTTCTTTCTCGATTTTTCCCCGCTGTTTTAGGCCTTGTTCTTTTGCACTTAATTTCAGATACATTAAGTTCAGTTCAGATAAGTTCCATTAAGACACTTCCTTCACAAAATTACACTGAAATAAGTTCCATTAATTTCAGTTCAGTTCAGTTCAGCAAAATTAAGTCCAAAAGAACAGGGCCTTAGTAAACATATTACCCAAGACTCTCAACATAATAAATATCCGCATACGCTGAGAGCGCTATTCCCTCGAGCTTTAACCCAGCTAATAAATTTATTCAAAATTATGAGGTAGTTCAAAATATGCACACAGGAAACCACTAAATCAATCAATTGCCACGTAAAACCTAGGTTCCTCCAATCCTACCACAACACTATTGTTCCGACTCCCATCCACACAATTTTACCGCACAGAACCACCCAATGACGTCCCAACGCAGTTTAAAATCCAATGAAGTGAATGTGCTGTACACCTAATGGCCTAAAACTAACACCGAAAAAACTTCCTTTTGCCTCACAGCAAAACAAAAAGGCATTCAAAAACGACACCATTACCAAACTACGTCGAAATCTGCTCATTCTAATCAATATTCGGGATGTTAAAATTAACGAAATCTAAAGCAAACTAACAGAAACATCCTCCAAATAAAATATTCAACAATGCGAACTCTTTGAAACAGCTGCAACAACGAAAGAATGAAAATCGAGAGACGGAGGTAATAGGTGATACCTTGAAGAGCTGGAAATCTTTGGGGAATTTCTTACGGTCGAATTTCAAACCCGCGAATAGAAACGATGTGTCCTCCATTCTTGGCTGCCTCAGATACTGACTGAAGATATGTTTTTTTTAAATTCGAAGGGTGTTGATTCGAGGCTTTAGTAGGGTTTATCTGCTATTGAACCTTTTGTCATTCTCGGGTCGGGTCGGTTCACTTTTGGGTCGGGTTGTTTCGGGTTTGACTGATCATTCGGATCCGTTCGGGTCGGGTAATTTCAAGCTCGGATCTGCCTCGGGTCATCTGGTCATTTCGGGTTTGGGACAATCCAGGTCGGGTCGGATTGTTTTTGGGTCTTCACTACACGGGTCAAATGATACCAATTTGCAACAACGATGATTTTTTATCACCAAATGTTGTTTTTCAGAAGTTTTGTGACTTTTTAGGAGTATAATATATAAACTAGTTTTGTACCCGTGATTCTCACGGTTTGCTAGAAGCAACACTAATTAATGTATGTGGTTTACAACTTTTATAAATACTAGTGTTCTTGGACCGCGCGCTAACGCGCGCGGTCTCCCATTGGGGAACCATCGTTTAGCCTAAATAAAGTTGAAATGTTGCTGTAATTTAAACGGTAACGTCTAATTGAAAGCTCAAAAATTCTAATTCTTGGATTCATATTTAAAAGAAGGGAAAAAAAAGTGATTTGTTTTTTTAAGTGTAATTGTATGTCGATATTGATTTTCATGTTTATATATGCCGTAAATTGCAATTAAAATATTGTTTTTTGTGAAATTATGTCCTAGTCTAAAAAATAAATAATAGTTTTTCTTAACCCAAAAAAAAAGGAATAATGGTCTTTTTTTTTTATAAAAAAAAAAAATGTATATTATTTCACTGTAGACACTATTGCAAATGTTGAGGGGTAAGTTCTCTCTTTTAAGAGTTATAGATAGATAGATAGATAGATTTGTTTTTGAGCAACAAATGTTTCTTTTGTACTATTTTAGTTAAATCATAAGATTAATGTAGAGTTATGTATATTGCGATGAATGTGTGGTCATGTAAATAAAGAACGGTTGAGAAATAAGGTGATTAGAAGGAAGATAGGGGTTGCGACTATTGAAAACAAAAGATAGTGAAATGATAAAAGGTGATTTGGCTGCATAAGATGAGGAGATGAGATATTAATTACTTCCTTTGTCCTGGTCATTTATTAACACTTTTTATTTATGGGTGTACAAGTCAATTGTTAACATTGTAACTTTATGGGATATTCTATCTTGTAACCCTCTTTTTGGTAAAAAAAAACTTTGTTTGTCTATAACTCTTAGATGCAAGATCCGAATGCGCTAATTTTTTTCCACATTAATCTTCTTTTCGAGATCTTCAATTTAAAATAAAAATTTATCGCATTCGGAACTTGTTACAAAAAGTTATGATCGGTCAATTTTTTTGCTGAGATAAACTTTGACCAACCATAACTCTTAGATACAAAATGAAAAACCGATAAAATTTTATTCCAAATTGAAGATCTCAAAAAGAAGATTAATGTGAAAAAAAAAATTAGCGCATTCGGATTTTGTATCTAAAAGTTATAGCCGGTCAAATTTTTTTTACCAAAAATAGGGTTATAACATAGAATTTTAAAAAGTTGAGGGTTATAACATGGAATATCCCTATTTCTTTTTAATTGTATTCAAACTCTTACAAATTTTATAATTTTTATTTCTTAATATAATATACAATTTTGTTATTTGTTATATGCAATTTTAAGTTTCTTTTCAAACTTTTAGAATGCTCCCGTAAACTCTTAATAAGTTTAATACTTATTCTTGCCTTAAAGTGAATGACGAAATCAATATATTATTCTTATGATAAAAATTTATGTTATCAGTTATATGCAATTTTAAGTTACTTTTAAATCTTTCAGAACGCCCCCCTTAAACATTCAATGAATTTAATACTCATTCTTGCCTCAAAGTGATTGACCAAATAAAAATATTATTTGTATGATAAAAAACAAATTTTTTCATGAATAAAAGAATTTTGTTCAAACATATTTAACTATATCAATACAAAATACAACAATCAAAACTCATATATGAAGTACTTCGAAATTCTATCTATAAATACAGAAACTAAAAATTACA
>JAUEKU010166764.1:0-11643 GCA_032274805.1 Gypsophila paniculata
ATTAATATAAAAGAATAGTAATTTAAATGAAATAAATGAAAAAGAATAGTAATAATGAATATTAGATGATTAAATTAATGCAACTTGAATTTTCTTACTTTTAATGTGGATGGTCCATTTTTGGATCAGTTGAAAAAGGTAAATTACGTTTTACGATTTATTGTTTCAGATTAAAAAGACGATTAATAATATTTTTCAAATAAAAGTTATTTTGAAATTAGTTAGAATTTAGTTACAATAATTAGTTGGACTAAAATGCCCTAACTAAAAGTGATCTTGGATTGATTTTTAGTTTTACTTGAAAATCGAGATTTTAATTGTCTCGGAATTTCGTAAATGAAAATAATAAAAATAAGCGTCAGCGTGCGAAAATCAAAAGTGCTTAAAATTCGATTTAGAGTGATAAAATAAAATAAAATATTTACTTTATTATTATTATTTTGAATAGTACTTTTCAAAAATTTCGGAGTCGGAAATAAATTTTTATAAAAGTTTCGGGAAAAACTTTTATCAAAGTTTAGAATCTATTTAAGTTTCTAAATTGTGGTTTCGAGGATTTGGCTCGGAAAAGTCAAGGACTAAATTTGACTTGGAAAGAACCTATAATGAACTCTAATCTCAAGATTAATAACCTTAATTAACACGGGGTGTTACATCGGGTCTCGTAATTCGAGGCTCGGGTTTAATTTTGAGTCGGTTATTAAAAATCTGATCTTAAGTCATATAAAAGATATATATTTATGTATTAAACATTAAAATGTAACTTAAGAATGTGAATTGGATAAATTTACGGACAATAATAAAATTCTTGAACCGAGTATTACTTAACAATTAAGTTACGTCGTACATTTAAATATTTTAATACTTATTTTTACCAACTTAAAAGTACTATGAGCTTACGTAAAATAATATGGGCTTATTTAAAATAAACGACTTACTTTATTTTAAAACCCGTAAAGTCACAATATTAAATATTTATAATAGATACTCACTATTTACGACAATATATATTAATAAAATAACTAGGTAAAAATACGGGGTATTACATTTTAGGCTTAGGTGTGGTCGAAATGACTCCGATTTCGAAATCGAAACCTGATATGTCGTCATCGACCTCAGCGAAAACCTCGGAGGATGTCTTCTCGGCGTGCCTTTTATGGATCATGGCGCGAAAGTTGGATGCCTCGATGGTTACGATGTTACCATTGAGTGGGAGCTTCACCTTTTGGTGAAGGGTTGAGGTGACGGCTCGGGTGGAATGGACCCACGGGCGACCCAGAAGCATGTTGTAGGAGGGTAGGATGTCAATCACCTGGAATTCGTTTTTCCTCTCCACTAGGCCGGTTTTGATGTATAAGGATATTGTGTCCTTAACACTTCGACGAGTGCCATTGAAAGCTCGAACTCCCTCGTTGCAAGGGATAAAGTCCTTTTCGTCAAGGCCTAGTTGCTTGCCCGTAGCGAATGGCAGGACATTTATAGCAGATCCATTGATGACGAGGACAACGGGAAGGGTTTTCTTATGGCATTCAGCCGTGATGTGCAAGGCTAAGTTGCGAACTAAGCCGAATGAGGGTAGATCGTTGTCTGAGAAAGTGATGGCATTGGGGAGCCATTCCCTTGTGACATGTCCGATGATGTGATCGGGGGATGTGTCACGTTGGGTGGTAGTCTTCTGGAGGGCGGTTAGGAAGGCTTGACGGTGGTCCGTCGAGTCTTGTAGCAACTGTCACACCGATATATCAGCTTTTGTTTTAAGGAATTGCTTCTGAAGCGACTCCTCTATTTTTGATTTTTCGGTTTTTTCGTCACCGGATGTGGTGTTTGGATTGGTTAGGACTACCCACGACTACAAAAATGCTAAAAGAAATCACTTATAAGTAAACCACTTGTATTACCTAACTGGTTCCTTGAATATAAGAAACCTATGATATCACTTAACCAGTATCTGAAGTATAACATATAGAAGATTAGGAATGTGTTTTTTGAAAACCGGTTTCTTTGCCTCAAAACAAATGCACTATAAGATATTTTAAAACCCAAATTTCTTTTTACTCCCTCCATTTCTCTCTTTTTGTTACATTTGGTTTTGGCACAAGGAATAAGAGAAGTGTATTGTGTGGATGAGATTGGTGGAAAAAGAAAAAAGTAATTCTATAAACTAGATTGCGTGGATGGATTGGTGAAAAATTGACAAAAATAAAAATGTGAAAAAAAGAGTGAAATTTCATTTTTAGTATAGAGTGAAATGGAGGAAGTAACTTTAAAAAAAATTATATAAGGTAGTAAGTGATAAATTTATCTATATATAAGGCAATAATTATCAATTCAACCTTCAAAGTAGGAAAACATCAAATGGCTATAATCAAAAGATAAGCTTTGACAAGAAAACCTAAATAAAATACTAAAAAGTAGGTGCAAATATTATGGATAAAAATTCAAAAACCCAGCCACACCGAAAAACAAGGAGTGGATAAGGGTCTCCACACTGCACTGCGAACAACAATTGCAGTAGCAAAACACTCCGCTTCCAATCCAGTTTTTGTGAACCATTTCTCTTCCTGGACACCACAAATTAACACAATAATTTCACATACACAGTAAGTCAGTACTCACTCACTTCACCTGCAAAAATGCTAGCGAATCCTGTCATTCATTCAATATCATTCCCTCGTTCAAAGAATTGCAAGCTTCTTCTTCCTTCTACTGCTGCTTCATCTCGTTCTAGACCATGGAAGAATGCTTCTGTAGCCGTGTTTTTTCGAAGAAATCTCGATGTCGAACCGTTTCGCTGCAGAGCTTCAAATGTGTTGGAATCTGTTGTTGAGCCTTCTTCCCATGGCGGACCACACCCTTTCTCTGTTAAAATTCCCGTTGGTGATAGACATGTATGTCTTTTGCTTTTGCTTTTGCATAGCTTTTCTTCTCGTCTGACATTTGCTTATATTTAGGATGTTAGACAGTTTTAGCGGTCAAATTATGTCAACTTTTTAACTATACCGATTATTTGTTTAATCTATTTACTCCATATTTATTTGTGCCCGTCATTTGTTTATCTTTAATTTGGCGCGGACCAGAAGTTAGTAGTTTAGTCTGAATGAATACAGATGGTCTTTTCATACAGTAAAGATATTCGAATTCAAAAGGTGGAGATCAATAAATGACTTTGGCGATCCAAAATGAAATGAGCACTACTGCACAACTGTAATCATATGTTAGTATGGAATTGTACTGCCGTAGGGCCTCATCTTGCACCGAAAAATTTGTTACTTTGGAGTCAAGGTCATCGTAGGTGTTAAAGTATAAAGACCAATTATTGGACCTCAACCATCACCTTAAAGTTTTGGTTGAGTTGGTCTTCTAATATGGTATTAGAGCCTAAGTTTTGGTTGAGTAGGCCATACTTGATGGATATTTCATTGTAACTTAGTTTTTGGGGAAATTGACGGTGACGATTTATAAATTTTGACCTCAAAAATTAATTTTAACCAATAGACTTGGAACGTAAGAAGTACTATGTGACCATGCTACGATGAACACAGCTTGTTCGTTACTTGTAACATTGCTGTGAAGAACAGAATTGTTACCAAGGTCAAATTATGTGAACTTGTTTTATTGGGCAGTTTACTGTTTTGCTTCTTCGTGTCATAGCTTGCAATCTTGCATACTTGTTATTGGTCTTCTTTAACTTTAATGTACTTACGAGATGCAATGTCAGGCAGAAGGCTTTTGAGGCATGAGGTGATGTCGTTCTTGGTCAAATTGTGTTATCGTTTTCAGTAATCTACTCCCTCCATTTCACTCAATAAGTTCCATTGGGCTGAACACAATTTTTAACAAAAGTTAAAAAGTAAGGGTAAAGTGATAATTTCAAAATGAATGGGTCCACTTTAAAAAATTACTGGTAAGACTTTTTTGTAAAATCAATATTTTAACAAGGGTAAAATGGTCATTTCAATCCCTAAAAGCTGTTATATTTAGAAATGACGCTAATTAAGTGAAAATTCCATAAAAGGGAATTGAGGCTAATTGACTGAAATTGAGGGAGTACATTATATTAGAAAAATCCATAGTCATATGTTACTATGGAATTCTAGTTCGTGATAGGCTAAAATTGATTAATATTGCTTTGTACTCAATATATAGTAGAAGAATTTCATAGTCAAAGTTGATTTATCTGACCACAAAAGTCAAATGAGGGCGACATAACTGGAATGCAGGGAGTGCAATCTGAGCGTGTTACGCAGTGCAAGTATAGCGATGCAACTTTTTCTTTACTTGTTGTATCATAGTGAAGAAGTGAAAGGGTTTGTGAATGAATTTAATAATGTCAGGAAAAAGAAACTTGTGATGATTGGAAGTACAATCAGAAATTTCTCAAAAAATTTTTACTTTGCATCTTCTGTAATTCCCTGAATTGGATTGTTGGAAGTGCTAAATAGGGATACATGTCAAAGTTTCTCGCACAACTATTTCATAAATCACTTTCATATTGATTGGTTTAAATCAAAGTGTCGAATTACTGTATCATTAAACTTATATTTGGAAACAAGAGGTACAATGCCTAACTTAAATTGATTATAGATGAAAGTACACTCGTTTTGTAGGTTCAAATATTTACAATAACAATAACATTACCACGTGTCTCTATACACATATGTGAAATCCAAATGAATGCCATACTAACTTATTAGTGAGTAGTGACTACATTTTAGTTTTCTAAGATGGTGGGTGATGTCCTTATTACCTTATTGCTGATGAGAAAACCATCCCCACTTCATATGACACGTTGTACTCTTCGTTGCAACTTTTCTCCTTAGACATGGAACTTTAAGATTTGGTATCTCAGCTCAGGATTTAGTGAATGGATTCTTCATATGGCTGTTCGTTCTCTTTACCTTATAGGCGATGGTTTAAACCACTTCTGGTCGATATTTCAAGTGGTGTTTCTTTTTGAGCACCTATTCTACTTAAGAATTGCCTTCATGAATTTGTGTAAGATCTTAAGCTAATTGAATGCATATAATATCTCCAGCTCAGGATTTAGTGAATGCTCTTCATTATGGCTGGTTGTTCTCTTTACCTTATAGGCGATGGTTAAAGCCACTTCTGGTCGATATTTCACCTATTCTGCTTAAGCATTGAGTTCGAGAATTTGTGTAAGATCTTAATCTAGCTCAATGCATATAGTATCTCAATTGCCTTTATTGTCAATCAGTGAAGAATTGCCCCACTCGGTACATAAGGGTGAAGGTGGTGTCAGCCTGTTGTGACTGACAGTAACTGAGTACTGTCTCATGTTCCTTCTGTGAGGGATTCTTATTTGGGCCTGTTTCTTAATTTGGATCAAATCTGTTTATTTCTGTCCAAGAATTTTGCTGTCTGCCTATCCCTGTAGCATTGATGGCAACTTACGACAGCTGATTTGTAGTACTTGTAGAGGAGCTTGTTTGAGTTAATGCAGATTTGTGTTTGTGAAATGAGATAAAACAAATGTAAGCTGGTGTCGTGTTTCGTACAAATGATGAGATTAAGTTGAAAAAGTTTGTTGATGGATCAGTTTTTGGAGCTAAATGTATATTTTATAATACATATTTGTCATATATTTAGATATATGTTTTGACCATTCATAATACACATTTGTCAGATCTTGGTCGAGACAGGTCATATGGGCAGACAAGCCAGTGCCGCTGTTACAGTGACTGATGGTGAAACTGTAAGTTATTACGCGTTTCGATCCTCTTGTTACTTTTTTTTTCAGGTATTTTGTAATTATCGGTTACGTACTCATGATTATGGTAGTGGGTGCGTAACCTTCTGGATGCCTCTTTCTTTTCTGCTTATGTATCAAGCTAATATCTGTCACTTGTAGGATAATGTAGCTAGTTACATGTTTTTTGCTGGAAAGATACAGTTTCTATATGCTGTTTGCCTGCTCACCTCTTTGCTTAGCTGATATTACTAAAGTTTACTGGTTTGGTCCGTTTTCTTGTAAAATAGTTAACAGCTCATCTGGCAATTTTGTTGATGCTTGTGAGCAGTTCAATTGTTTGGGGTTCTTACCCGATTTTCATTATAAACTTTCCTAATTCACTTACAGGTGATTATTTTTGTTTTTCTCTTAATAATACTGTTTGTATTTGTAGATTGTCTATACAACTGTTTGCTTGGCTGATATTCCGAGCGAGCCGTCTGATTTTTTCCCTCTTTCTGTACATTATCAAGAGCGGTTCTCAGCAGCAGGACGAACTAGGTATAATTATTGTTATAACCTTACTGTAATTTTGTCAGTTTTGCACAGTTTTCTATTGTTGGTGGTCTTAGTGTAGTGATCATTTGCTGCTGAAGAATCTTTTAAAATTGCTTTTGCGATTTGTGGGTTGTAGTTTATACAGAAAGTACATCTTGACTCTTTGAGAATCTTCATCTGGAGGTGAGCTGAGCTGAGTGGTCTGTACAAGGTTACCTTCGTTTGGTGAAAGCATCTTTTGAAGAACTGTCTAATAGTGACGTGTTTGCAATCTGGCATTGTACTTTTGGTTTGAAAGATCTGCCGTGGGTTTATAACTATATATTTTTGCGTGCAGTGGAGGATTTTTTAAGCGTGAAGGCAGGACAAAAGATCACGAGGTTCCTGATTCTGCCTTTTTGTCAATGAATTTCCATGTCAAATATTGCTACTAATGTCCTTTGAACCTATCTCTATTGTGCCATGTTTTATGTTGTTGTACTCCAGATCAAAGAGTCTGCCATTAAGGCTTTTTGTAGAAAGGGTCAGGGGACATGATTGCATCTGTCAGAAGTTAGTATAACACATGAACAAGATCAGTCTTTGGTATTTGGGTATAAATAACTAGGAAAATACTTATTATGCATGCCTTTATCGAAGGGCCTAAGTATCCATGCCTCTAGGGCCTAAGTATCCATGCCCAATGTGTTTAGTTAATGAATGGATAAATTTATGTGGTGTTTCTTTTGATTGAGAGATGGTGGAGGTGACCGGTCGATCTCGACCGTGCTTTTTGGAGAAAGGAGAAAGATCCTCATGTTTGGATCCCTGACTCCTTGGAGACTTATAGCTGTACGCTTGTACTTCTTTCTCAAGAATGTTGAGCAGGCCTAGTGCTTCCTCATTTAGCCTTATACTAGGAGCATTTCGAACATTCAAAACACCTATGAAAGTTGTGGCCTTTCGCTGGGCTATTATTTTGGAAAGAATTGATGTGATACTTATAGCAACATTGCCTTATGTTATATTCGACCAGAGTGTTGGTTGTATCTAGAAGGTAGATTATGAGTTGGCATGCTCTGGAGTTGAGAAGAAGTAGATAGAACCTCAGAACCATAATGGAATTGTGCTTTTCTTTTTCTTTCTTTCTTTTTTTTTTTAAAAAAAAAAAATTATTACCATGTTTCTAAGGCATCCAGAAACTTAATCATGTCTATGCCGAGTTGTTTTGTTAGGGTGGATAGTTGGTGGGATTGGGTTGTTGGTGGGGTTGGGGAAATGAGGGGAGTAGTTTGGTCATTTTGTGAACTGTGCTGAGTAAATTATGTCTTTGTCGAGTACGCCCCTTTTTATTTTTTCTAGTTATATTATATTTTTTATGGAGTCCTTCACTATTCATGGTCTTGGGCCTAAAGCGGGCTAGAAAAATTAACCATCCCCTACCTAAAAGTACGTAATTGATCAATTGCATATGACTTTTACCCAATCACGTACTTTTACTCATAAAATTTCCATAAACTACCCCTTGCAACTTTTTTGTTTCTCTCTTTTTTCTCTTCTTTTGAAAATAATCTAATTATTTTCAAAATCTTAGAAATTAATCAGATTACTCTCATATATTATCAAATTTATCAATTATTATGAATCTTAATTATTCAATTAATTTTGGTTTTTTATAATTAAATTACATGAAATTACGTATTTTATTTTAATTAAAGTTTTCAATTTTTTTTTGCAATTGTATGATAAACTCAATTAGTTAACTGATGAAGATCAATGAATTTTATAAATAAAAAATTGACGCAAGGGTACAACTTCATGCGGCATGATAGTGGAGTACTTGAAGTTTGGTTTTCAATCAATTTGAAAGTCAATTGATTGATGATGCAATCGGGGTCTTGGGGTAGTAAGTTACGTTGGAGGGAGTATGGTTAGGCGGCGAAAGCTCGGTGAGAGGTGAGGCAGTTTGGGGGAGGGTAAAGGGGAAGGGAAATGAAAGGAGAGAAAGGATTGAAAAAATGAGAGGGATGAAATGGTCAAATGCGTATATGTTGAGTAATATGCGTATGTGACTGAACAATACCCTAAAAATATACATGATTTGAAGAGGAACACACAAATTTCTCGATTGGGCCCATTTCAAAAGCAACGGCCACCCTTGCGACAAATCTTAGGAGGTATAGAATGTATCTATTTCTATTCTAGAAGGCCACCTTTCTTCGATAAAAGCATTTACATAAAGAATGCCATAATGGAAAAGGCCCATGGGAGGGGTTCAGCCGTCAGATGGACCAAACATCTTAGTTTTAAAAGGCGTTAGATGCACCATTTCTCCCGGTAAAAAGGTGAGGCTAAGGCACATGCCTCATGGATGCAAGAGGCATACTTCTTTGCATACAGAATAATATGTTTTCTTTTTCTATTTTGTGCAAAAGTACCTCCTTTTGTTTGTTTGTTTGTTTCCAAAGAGGAAAGCATAGAATAAAACGATGAAAAGCAATGGTGAATACTGTATAAGTGTGCACCTCAAGCTCTTCAGATGTCCCTCAAGAATTCATCTGGTTTGGCTCAGCCGCATCATTGTCCTTCTGCTTTTTTTTTGCTGCATTCTATTGGCTGCTGTCTTTAGTGGCCATCCATGTAGCTGTGGCCTATGATACAACTGTCAATCCAGCTAGATGTGTCTTTATCTTATCATCTAGTGAGCCCTTAGGTCACTCTCTGCAGCTTAAATTATATGATTATTTACAGCCAATTAATATTTCAAAATAACACTTGAGAAATAGGCCAATAGGCCAATTATAATTATAGCCGTTCGGTTCCATGGCATTTAACCCTTACTAATTGAGTTGCATTGTTGTTTTTTTTTTTTTTTTACTTTATAATCTATGGCATGCTTCTCAAAATATTAGCACTTTCGTTTGTTTTTGCATTAATGTTGCCGTCTCTTTACTAATTACTATGTCTTGCCTAATTATATTACCGCATGGTAGTATATTTGGCTATATATCGATGCTAAATAAAAATAGTTGGGGAGGCAAAGAAGGGCAAAGAAATAAAGATTAAGGCGCATGATAAAATAACAAGCATAATCAGGACTTACATTGCTATTTGTTTGTTGCCTAATTTGGCATTTACAATGGACTATAATGATACCTGCAGGTTTTGATCTGTAGATTGATTGATAGACCTCTGCGAACGACTATGCTCAAGGGTTTCTACCATGAAACGCAGATCTTATCTTGGGTATGAACTCCTTTGATAATCAAGGATGCTCACTATCCTACTGTTAATGATTACTGTGCTACAGTTTTGTTGTTCAAGAATGATTTAAGTGAGCCGTTGTGTCAAATATTAGATCTTGTAAAACAAACACAAAACGGAGGTTTATCCTCCCTTTTATTTTTTTTTTATTTTTTGTTGTTGTTGTTGTTGTTGATGTTGTTGTTGTCGTCGTCGTCGTCGTCGTCGTCTAGCATTACATTGGGTATTTGGCAACAAAATTATTTCTGTGCTGCAAGGTTACTTGGTGTTTAGCATGTACGATATCCTTGTACGGATTATTTTTTAATACTTCAATAGATAAATAAAGAAACAATGGAAGCCACATGTATTACTGATTTATTCTATGAACATGTTCTCTCAGGCACTATTTTACTATTATTAGGGTTATTTGATAACTCCACCTATTATAACCACTATTTTCAAAACTCTCACCTATTCTAATTTTTTTTTTCAAAACTCCCACCTTTTATAACCATTTTCTTCAAATATCGCACCAACATGCATTTTTTTTTGGTATATATCAATTACGAACGTACTTTTCCTTACACCAAAAATCAAAATTTGAAAAAAATTAAAAAGAATTTATTAATTTTATGAGTTAAAAATGGGGTTTATTTTGGTGAAAATGAGTGTTTGATAGGAGTTTTAGAAAAATTGTCTAGAATAGGTGGGAATTCTGAAAAAAAAATTAGATTAGCTGGGAGTTTTGAAAAAGTGGTATAGAGTAGGTGGGAGTTATCAATAAACCCCTTTTATTATTACTATTAGAGTTTTTTGTCAGAAGGTACCTAACATTTACCTCAGTTGTAAGAAAGGTACCTAACATTTTTTTTTTTTTTGCCCAAACATACCTAACATTACATTTTATTTTGCAGAATGGTACCAGAGCTCAATTTCCGTCAAAAAAAGTCAAAATTTCGTCTTGACTAACGGCAAATTTGAATTGTTTTTTGATAAAATATTAATTTATTATTAAAAAACACAATTCTAAATATTTCCCTATCATTTAATCACCATCTTCCCTAATTACACATTCAACCTATCTCTAATCTTTTCCAATGACCTACAATGCCTTCATTATAAGAGATATTGTTAAGTATTGATTCCATGATATAACTAGCCTATAATGGAGGAAGGAGAAAAAGGCATATGTTGAAGAAAAGTAAGAAGTAGTAAAAAAATTAGGTCTAACAATATTTTCGACTTACCCCAATTTTTGTCTTGTTTTCTTTCTTTTCTTCTAATTTTTCCCTTTTTTCATCAATTTTTCCATATATATATAATTCAAACTTTATTCTAAGTGTATATTACTCCGTATAAGATTAAAAAGTTCAAATATTCTTCAAAAAAATTCAATCTTTTTTTCGAAGTCCAATTCATGTTTTAAAATTTTATATTGTGATGCTATTGACTTCTTTTAGTCAATTTAGAGTATGGATTTGTTATCAAAATCCAAGTTATATATGGAGTAATTAGGATATGAGCTAGAGTGTATGTTATTTGTGCTAAAAGTATGACAAGAATGGTGCATATGGGAAAGGAGTTGGTTAGATTGAAGATGAAGAAGGAAGTGAATGAGATATATTGGGATGGTTAATAGGATATATGTTTGAGATGAGATTGAAAATAATGTAATTAGTGGCTTAATAAGGTTAAATTGTACTAAATTAGCAAACCTAAACCAAACTAAGCATTCCTCCGTTAGTCAAGACAGAATTTTGACTTTTTTGGCAGAAATTTATCTCGGGTACCTGCAAAATAAAATGTAATGTTAGGTATGTTTGGGAAAAAAAAAATGTTAGGTAGCTTTTTTACAACTGAGGTAAATCTTAGGTACCTTCTGACAAAATACCCTATTGAAAAACTAGGATAAGTACTGTTTTTTATGCTTTTATTGCGCAATTTAATCTCTTGCTTCAATTCTCTTCGAGGTAACTGTAGGTTACCTATGAGACCGTCTTGTACTGTAAGATATGTTGTTTTAGTAAACAGAAATTATTGAAAAACTAAGATACCTACTGTTTTTCATGCTTAGATTAGTTTACTTGATTTTATTGCTCAATGTGATCTCTCGTTTCAATTCTCTTCGAGGTTGTTCCAATTATATCGCCTTTTCGTAGCAATAGGTT
>JAUEKU010166775.1:0-11643 GCA_032274805.1 Gypsophila paniculata
TATTTAGGTTAAATTCGCGTATATCTTGCTTACATTACGACGAAATTTACTGTTTATTATTGATTCTAGTTGATGATCTCTTAACGAAATGGAGAGGAAATGATTATTTGCTAATGTAGTTAGTTATTGCAAATTCTAGACCGAATTACAGTTTTTTTAGCTTTATTTAGGTTAAATTCGCGTATATCTTGCTTACATTACGACGAAATTTACTGTTTATTATTGATTCTAGTTGATGATTTCTTAACGAAATGGAGAGGAAATGATTATTTGCTAATGTAGTTACTTATTGCAAATTCTGGACCGAATTACAGTTTTTTAACTTTATTTAGGTTAAATTCGTGTATATCTTGCTTACGACACGATGAAATTTACTGTTTATTATTGATTCTAGATTTCTAGTTGATGATTTCTTTACGAAATGGAGATGAAATGATTACTGTTTGATAATGTAGTTAGTTATTGCAAATTCTGGACCGAATTACAGCGTTTTTGTTATATCTTGATTATGATACGACGAATTGCGGTTTTTGTGTGTGTTTTGCAGTATTAGCGATTCTTTTGTTGATGATTTCTTTAAGCAATTGATTATGTAATAATGCAGTTAGTTACTGCAAATTATAGACCGAATTACAGTGTTGTTGCTTTATTTAGGTAAAATTCGCGTTTATCTTGCTTACGATACGACAAAATTTACTGTTTTCTGTGTATGATTTGCAGTATTATTTGTTCTTTAGTTGATGATTTCTTCAGAAAATGATTATCTGATAATGTAGTTAGTTACCGCAAATTCTGGACCGAATTACAGTGTTTTAGCTTTATTTAGGCGAAATTCGCATATCTCATGCTTACGATATGACAAAAATTACTGATTTTGTGTATGCTTTGCTTGCAACATTATTGATTCTTTAGTTGTCGATTTCTTTACGGAATGGAGAAAATGTTATCTGATAATGCAGTTAGTTATTGCGAAGTATGGGCCGAATTACAGTTTTTTAGCTTTATTTAGGAGAATTTTTGCGTATTTCACGCTTAAAGTATGATGAAATTTACTGATTTTGTGTATTTGTGCAGTTTTTTTTTTTTACTCTTTAGTCGATGATTTCTGTGCGAAATGTTGAGAAAATGATTATCTGATAATTTAGGTAGTTATTGGAAATTATAGACCAAATTACAGCGTTTTGACTTCGTTTAGGTTAAATTTGCGCGTCATGCGTAAGATATGGTGAAATTTACTGTTTTTGCAGTATTATTGATTCTTTATTTGTCGATTTCTTTAAGCAATGGAGAAAATGATTATCCGATAATGAACTTAGTTATTTCAAATTATGGACCAAATTACTGTGTTTTAGCTATATTTAGGTAAAATTCGTGTATCTCACACCTAATATATGACGAAATTTACTGATTTTGTGTATATTTTGCAGTATTATTGATTCTTTATTTGATGATTTCTTTAAGCAACAGAGAAAACGATTATTTGATAATGTAGATACTAACATGGAACGCTATCGAAAACAAATTTTATGTTTTGCTGACGGCATTTGTGGTTTTAGATTGTTCATGTCCATATCTAATTAAGATGTGCAAATCTTGACATTGCAGAGATTTCATGCTTTCCTATGCAAGACTAGACTTGTTGTCTTTGGCTGATTTTAATGTTGTCTTTGGCTGATTTTAATGTGTGAATTTCATTAAGCCGAAGATATCAATATATGATCTCTTTTTAGATTAAGAAGTTGGATTATTTTTGTGACGGATTTAGCATTTAGGATGTAAACGTGGATTATTTGCTCCAGTTGTATGGCCTTTGTGCAAGATTGACACAATCTACTGATAATTGTATAAGTTATGTATATTTTAATGACGATGTATTGTCTTATTTTATTTGCCTTGCAGCAGTGACCTGCAAGATTCGTCTAAGAGCGCACCTGAAATCCAGAAACTGCGGGGCCATGAATCACTGTCATTTGCTACATCACAGGCTTCCGCTGAGGAATCCGTCGAAAGATGGGATAGTTTCAAGTTGATTAATGCAAATGGCAACTCAAAAGGTATACTTCGTATGGGATAGCTAATGCTTCAAAGTTAAATACGACAATCTTAAATAAGGGTTTTGAGCAATGAATTCAAGTCATTTTGACGGAGTTATTGTTTTCGCTTCAAATCTTCTAGGTGACACATTTCGTTTGTGTTTTGTGTGTTCGGGAGGGCGAGCTCAATGGGGAGGGGGTTATATATGTTTTGGTATTCAATTTTGGTATTTCAGCAACCTCTACCTTGCGAGGCAGGCTACTGAGATGATATTTTTATCGTTCGTGGATGCTAACATTGATAGCCCTGCACAATCATAAGAAGTTATGTCGCTTCATAGCTATTAATGCAGGGGTAACTAGGTTGGACCGTTGGAGCATGTAGTAGCCTAATTTGAACGTTCTGATAGCCAAGGCAATTAACCAACCGTAATAGCACCTGCACAAAAGCAAGTTACCACTAACCTCAATAACGCTGATTTGTCGCATGAAAAATTCATTGAGATGTCGTGGAAGTGTAGGATTTTTCCTTGATTACAGTTTGATTATAAAACAAGATACGATGCCTAACCGTTCTCTGTTGCTCAGATTCTGAAAAATTCAACTGGCATCAATTGCGAAGGCCATCTCTAAATCCCACCACTACAGGCATCTTGCAAACTGCCACACAAAATCCTGAAAAAAGTGGTATTCTGGGGAGCTGGTCTGATACAACGCCATCACAAGATGGATCTGAGATATCATCTCCGAAACTTCCAGCGTCCGGTAGTCTACTGAGTAGGTGCAGTCAGCCATATCGTCCTCCCCCATATTATAAGGTTTGGCTCTATGATGTATTCATCACTTTCTATGTTTGTGGAGATAAGAGATGAAAGAATGAGCAGGAGCAGTCGGTCTTAGTACAGTACTTTTATGGAGGAATCAAGTTATCAAATTTAGGTTGTTGTGAATGGAGGAATCAATATTAAGTTCCTACTCTATTCACTTATTCAGGCATTGAGTCGCCCTGAGACTCCGAAACATGAATTGAACAGTAATAAAACATTCGGACACACTGAGAGCCCCAGCAAGGAAAGGGCAACAGAAGAGAGTTGGAGAAAAGGTGATACTTCTTCCCCCTTTTTTGTTTTCAAGTTTTCTGCTCATTTTTCTTTCTGAATTTGATGTTTATTTCTCGGGTTGATTCGTAATTTTGTATTGGTATGTGGCTGCAATATCAAACCTGATGCTAGGTGCTAACTTATCACTTCTCAGATTCAATTGATTTAAAGACAAATGAGCAACAAACAATAAAGGAGAAGCAGAATTCAAGTGAACGCGACGAGGAAGTCATTGCCAAGTCAGGTCCTTGTACACCTCTACATGAGCATTCGGCTTTACAAATAGTAAATCGCTTTAGAGTTACTCCACCTCAACCTATCCTTGCTTCAGTTTCTGCATCAATCGAACCTCCATGCTCTACCTGCGAAACAGAAAGTTCTCTCACAGAAGACTCTTTGAAGAATAAGCCACTGCTACAGGTAAACCATACGGAGTCCCAACAGTAATTAGAGATTTAATGTATAACCAATCTTTTTAACCGAAAGTTTCTTATGAGATGAATACACTTCTGTTTAATTGGCAGGGTCAAAATGAAGTACCCAATCATGTTGAAAAGTCGCAGCCCCAGATTCTCGAGGGAAGTCGGTTCTCGGCCCTTATCATTTTGGAAGATGCAGAGGACGTTGACCCAAACTTGATTGATGAGGTACACCGATCCTAAGCATTACGCCAATCCAAAAATATACCAAATCAATATTGACGCAGTTTTGCTTACTAATCTTATATACGCGTCCTCCGGTCACTCCTCCACCCCACAGTTGTCGTTGTGTGGTAGACATTTTTGAATCAGAAGCATCCACAACATGTCCGTGGCAAACTAGAATTTTTTTTCCCTTTTTGCCATGAGTCCCTTGTTTAATGATTACAAGTTCGTGAGTTGTGGGCTTGTGGCACCTGCAGGCAGATTTTGCTTCTAATGTCAAGCTTAAAGGCGACCAGAGAAGCATTGTGGATAATGTAGGATTTGCTAAGACGCAGAAGAAAGGATCGAGGACTCAAGTTGCTCTTCCTCTCACTAAGAGCACAGAGAAAATAACCCCCAATATTTTTCCAAATAATGCAGTCAGAAAACCTGCAATCATGCCAGCGGCTACGAAAGCGTCTACTAAACCATTATCCAAAATTTCTAGCTATGAAGTAGATCTTAACAAGGATAATGGCTTCGCTAAAAAGACATCTGACGCAAATCATTTAGCGACAGAAGCAAAATCCTCCGATGGCTCCATGTCAGAAAATTGGCTGTCATCTCATCAGACCAAGGTAGTCTCCAATCTGTTACTGTTGATATGTTCTAACAACTCGGAGGTCTCTATATTTAAAACCAACAAATCATTATGTATGAAGCAAGTCCAATCATGTCACTTGAGTTACTTGTAGGTAACAGTTCATTCGATTCTGTGGTACGTCCTTAAGTTTAATTGTTCTTCCCCTGCCAGCATGAAGATATTCTTATGGACAGGAGAGACAGTTGCAAGCTCGACTCAAAGAGTGCTAGCTGTTCTTCAGACAGTGGTACGAGATATCAATTGTCTTATCTGTTGTATAATGTTTATATTCTTTGATATAGCATGTTTGTCAATCCTTTTCCTTCTTTATCTGAAATCATTATGCATAACATTTTCCTCTACTACCCTTATGCAGACAAAGCTCCTAGCAACTTCTCATCATGGTCTGACCTAAGTCACGACAACATTTGGAGAACAGCATTTGAGACGTTGGGGAATCCTCTCGATAAAGGGCAATCAAGAGAAACGTCATTTTACGATCAAGAAATAAGCCGAAGTTTTGAAAAACTCACAAGCTCTCAAATCTCAGAAGCTTCAAATTTTATTCCCTCCTCTCTCTTTGAGGATGAAATTGATTCAAATTTCGAGATCAATCTGCCAGATGAGGATAGTCTGATCACAGTCGATGACACTTATATTTTCCAGGAAGAAATCCGGAACCAATCTCCTGAGATCCCGATGAAAGGTGGAAGGACAGCTTCTCCATTTTCCGCTTCAAATAACCCAATGCAAACAGACAACCTTTATCATCAGAACCTTATTCTTCCGGATTTATGGTTATGTGACTATTCTCAACTGAACATCGCAAAACTCAATCCCTTAAACACTCAAGCTGATTTCAGAGCCCCACCACAATTGCAAGATCCTCGGAGATATCAACATTACAATTACGCTCCATTTCAAGCAAATACGGTTCCCACTGGACACCCACCTTTGATGCCACAAATCTACGATCACAGCCTTCCTCCTGCTCACAGCTTCTATTCTCACCTTGACAATACCCTACCAACTGAGTCCCCATCTTATCATCAGGTTCATCAGATGCCATGGCGCCAGAATGAACCGCATATGCTTCGAAGCCGTCCTCCGGATTATCAGGGCAATATAAATTCGGCCTACATGGGAATGAGAGGTAAGTGATTGCAAACCCGCCATAATTTTAGTAAATGCATCACTGTGTGGGAAAGACGTACTCTCTCCCTCCATTTGACTTGGATGGTCAAATGATGTTAACTCTGCCCAATATTTCACACTTAGAAGGTATATAACTTTTCAAAACGATAATATGAAAATAGTTCTGATAAATCAATCATTTCAAATTTCACATTGTTTGTGCATATATTTGGAGAAATCGATGGTCAAAATTGACGTGTTGACCACAAAAGCAAAATGAGGATGATAAACTTGAGATGGAGATAGTATCATATAGTAGCTACATCTAACATTTATTTTCCGTCTTATTCTATGATAGGTTGCCATGGCGGTAAAGTGGAACCACGTCCTACGTTCAGTCAGATCATCCAAATAGGTAAATGTTCTAAAATTCGATAATATGAAAATATTTGTTTTGAGAAATCAAGAATGAAAGTTTTACGTTGAATTAGCACATATATCTGGAGAAATCAGTGGTTAGGATAAGCGCGCATTAACCACGACAGTCAAAATGAAAACAATTAGCTTGTGATAGAGGTAGTGTATCAATTACTCCGTATGAATTACCTGTGTGTAACAGTTATTGTCCGTCTTATTATCTAATAGGCCGCCATGCCGAAAAGGAAATCCGTCCTACATTTAGTCAGATCATCCAAATGCAAATCGGGATGGCAAAGATGAAGCTGGAAAGTCAACCTGGTTTCAAGAAAAGAGCTAACTGTAAACTCATTACTAAACCAAACAGGTAACGATGAAGGGAGTATATATAGTAGTAACTAGTGTCTACAGAACAAGAGCTCGCTTGCGAGTGTATAAATCAGGTAGTGTCTTAGTAGCACAGCATATGTTGCTAGAGTTGTTTAGTCGTTGACGTACCATTCTTGCCACCTGCCGGATAGAAAAATGTATAGGCGCAGGCGGCAGGACCCTGGAACTTCGTTGTCTGTAAAGAAAGTGTAGGAAAAAGAGTCGAAAACTGATCGGAGAAATAATTGGGACAGAAAGGATCTAATTTTAGGAGAAAGCATTGATTGATTGATGTTAATATCAGTAGCACCAACACTACCAGATTCTTGGTGCAATTGCGGAATTGCCTATAATATTCCGTTAAATATGTTAGAATCAAACAAGCACCTTAAAGTCAACGTACCTAAACACTATACCCCTAATTATCTAGTTCACGAAAGCCGATTTAAAATTATGGCCGTTTTTCAAACATGTGTCTATTAGATTAACGTTAGAGATTCAAATATGAAAAATTGAAAGGATTTAATAATGACTTTTGTACGTAGTGCCAACGAGAGTACAGAACAGTCTTTCTCAAAATGGTTGTGTAGAAGAAACGAAAATGTAAGATTAGTGTATGAAAGAATTATGTCAATGACAAGAATCACACAATTATGCTCTATTTAGATGATTCCACGGTATAAATACAGTCGTTGCGCACAAGTGTGGTATGCTAATATTTAATTTAAGGAATAATTAACAAGAATAATACATACTATTAGTCAAACTTGCATCAAGAAACGATCCTCTATAATCACCAAAGTTGAAACCTTTCCTATCAAAACTCAAATCATCATCATCATCATCATCATCATCATCATGTACCTCCAAACATTTCTTATAAAAAACAACACAAATAACATACTCCCTCCATTCCTCATATTCCTTCGACATACCGTCTTCAGAGGTGCCCTCGCGGATGTAGTCGTTCCTGTCATGAAAGCCGCATTTCATGACATGGAGAGAGAGAGAAGGTAGGGAAATGGACGGAAGGAATGGTGGTTTTGAAACCGCATTTCATGGTGGTTTGAGAGAAGAGAGTTGAGATGGTTTGATGGTGGTGTTTTGTTTGGGTGAAGGTGGTGGTAATAAGATGGAAGAAGGAAAGAGACGAGACGGTGGAGGGGTGATTCTAATATGTACTCATTATTTGTTAAGTATTCACTAGATTAGTGCTCGTGCAACCGCACGATTTACATAGTTTCACAATTTTTAATTAACAAAATTCAAAAATAAATTACTCGTATTTATTTAGATAAGTTAGAGATAAAAAAGTATGTAAGATTATTGCCATAAATAGGAAATAGACCTAATATAGAGTGATGTAAGCATGTACTTTAGGCGGAAAAAAAATGCACAGAATCGCGACATGTGGCGTTGGTGATGTCAGCGAAAACTGTGATTTAATAGAATAGGAGATTTGTAAAGTATTAAAAGGAAGGATAGTTATTGACGAAAGATGACTAATAAGATGGATTATTCTGGTTAATTATTCCAATATTTAATTTAATAGGTTTCCTTTATCATCGCACACCATCAGAGCCAATGTTTATCAAACAATCCCGGTTATTTGTTGTTTATTCCTTTTGACACAAAACCAAAAAAAAAAATGAAATACTGTATGGAGAATTATAAAGAATATTTTAAAAAATGGGATCCATGATTACTCATTTGTTCACATGCCATTACTAAAAGAGAGGATATTTACATAAAGGAATTAACAAAAAATGAAAATTTGATAACACTTCACTGATACACTTCATAACAAATGATCGGGACGATAATAACTACTCCGTACTATTTTATGAGACCATCTCATATCAGACTTTTCAGATTGGTAATCTTATTTAATACATATACATATGTATTCAATTTATTTATGATTTTCACAAATATCTCAGGACCAATCAGTAATGAAAATTAATCACCAAAAAAGAATAAACTAAAATAACTTTTATGAAACTGTCTTATATTGTGAAACTAGATCATTTATAACTAATTCTTGTATAAGACGCTCTTACAATAATTTATTGCGAGATTAGATCATTCTACCCATATATATATGTGATTTTGTACCTTGTTTAAAGACAATCGTGACCCCATATTTTCGTAATCATTTTTATGGTATTTGTACCTATCTTATTGATGATGGTATCTGCTTTTACCTGGTAACCATTTTATTACTTTTTGTACCTTGTTTAAAGACCGTAATTGGTTTTTTAAGTTTTTCGTCCCCTTTAAACTTTAAATTATACTAATGGCCTAGTCTCACAATTAATTTATTGTGAGACAGTCTTACAGAGACTTACTCTCCATTTATAGTCATTTATACGATGTTTGTACCTCGTTTAGTGACTATCGTGATGCCCTATATTCGTAATCATTTTCATGATACTTATAAATCATTTTATTGATGATGATATCTACTTTATCTATCAACCATTTTATTATTTTTCGTAAACATTTTTCTTTTGTATTTTTCGTACTCATTTTAAACTCTGAATTATACGAATACCCTCACAATAATTAACTTATGAAATGACCGTTTCACAAGAGACTTGAACTTTTTTTACACAAATTCTAAAATAAGAGCGTTGTACAACGTATACACTTTTATTATACATTATTATTATTATTATGATAAGTGCATTGGGGTTACGTTAAATGAGATTTTGAGTAATTTTATTGATGTTGAACGCCTAATTCCGTGCCAAACACCATAATAAATTCAACACTCCCGAATAAATTCACATTTGATTTGATTTGATTTGATTGGCTTATATTATATCCACCCTCATCCTTCAATTCCTCCCCTCCCCAAATTTCCCCAAAATCCCCAAATCAATTTCACCCCCAATTTCCCCCCAAAACCCTAACCCTAACCCTAAATTCAATGGTGTCGATGAATCCGACGTCGCCGGAGGGTTTCTACTTGGACGCCGACGGCGCCGCGTTGCCGGGAATCAATTCCTTCTCTCCGGCGCCGGCGACGGCGAGTTCTACGGCGGAGGCTGCGGCGGCGGAGGATTTGAATAGTAAAAAAGTCCGAAAGCCGTATACGATATCGAAATCACGCGAAAGTTGGACTGAACCTGAGCATGATAAGTTTCTCGAAGCTCTTCAGCTGTATGTTTCTAATTTAATTGTTGATTTTTTAATGTATTTTGTTGAATTGTTGTATGATTAATTTATTATTTGTTTGTTTTGTTGATAATGTACTGTGATTTCGCTATGCAGTACGTCTCCTGTGAGACCGTCTCAAGAGTGTGAGACCTGCTTTTAATCAATCAAAATCTATTAAAAAGGAAAACGATAACTGCCTTTGTGTGAGAGGTCTCACGATAAATTTATTGAATTGTTGATTTTGTTTAATGTATTTTTATTAAATTATTGGTTGATTAATTGATGAATTATTTGTTTTGTTGATAATGTACTGTGATTTTGCTATGCGGTAGGTCTGCTGTGAGACTGTCTCACACCGCTGTTAATCAATCAAAATCTATTATACAGGAAAACAATAACTACCTTTGTGCGAGACCGTCTCACCTAATAATTTGTGTTTGCTGTGACTTGTGAGTTACGGAGTAATAATTTTGGATGATTTGGGGATATATTAGGGATTTTTAGGGTTTTTGTCGAAAATTCGACGAAGAAGTGAATGAATTTAGATGTGTTGATATGCTTGTTATTCGAGTTTTTATGGGGTTAATTAGCTGCTGCCTTACATTGCGAATTTGAGGTTGAGAATTGGTAGGTTATTGAATTAATTTAGTTTAGTATATCGTCGATCTTAAGGAAAGAAATTTTTTTGTTTGATTGGAAGAATCATTAGACGGGGAGAATAGAGAGAGCTGTTTACTCCTTATAGGGTTGCTCAAATGCGGATTACGAGCACATTTCTTATTTCACAACATCGCAAAAAAAAGGGAGTTGTGAAAGACTGTTTTCCTTTTTCACTGTCTAATAGGACTTCATTATTATTGGTCTTATAATTTTGAAGTGAAAGACGGTTTTTTACAAGAGTGACTTGAATCCACATCAAATTTAATATTGTAATTATTGCTTGAATTAATTTCAGAGTTTGTGATTTCAAGCCAATTGACACTGAATTAGCTTTGTGGGCTATAATTTTGGGGGAAAGTTGTCGTTTCGTTTTCAACGTCAAAGGTGCAAAATTAGGTATTTAAGATTCTGAAAATAGATAGAACATGTGGCCCACTTGAATGTAGCATGTGGACATCTCATGTGGTAATCTGCTGTCATATAAATACTTTGTACGGAGTATGTGATAGTCATTGTTGGCTCACATGGAAATTAGGGAGTATCTCTATAGCTGCTTTATAGGACTTGAAACTGTAGAAACTTGTCTGGGACTATCACTTACCTACAATGCTCATTGGGGGTTTAGCTCATGTTTAGTTGATTTTAAATCCGGCTTTCTTTTCTATGATGTGGTCTGAATTTAATGGATGGTGCAAATTCACGTATTGAACTATAGCCAAAAATGGTGGAGATTTGATGCTGAGCATTGGGAACACACCACGTTTTTCTTACAGCTATTAAGTTTTAGGCCGTAAATCCACTTGACAAGTGGAAAAATTAGCTCAGTAGTTCTCTACACTCTACATCTTGGAATTTGTTGCGAATCATATCGGAAGTCATGAACAAATTGTTTGGCCACGAAAATACATCATAGAATATTGTCAGGAATCACGTTGAACAAGATACATCAAATGAGGAACTGATGGTTAGTACTCAGTACAGTGTCGGTATGGGGTAACAGGGGTGGCTTATCGGTATCGGGTTTTATTTATCTGTTATCTCCTGAGCAAAGTTTCTATTCTTCATCTTTTTACAATTTACAATAATGTCGACTTAACCTCTGCTTACCACATTAAGTTAGATGGTGCTAATAGTCAAATTTCTACAGTTTTGACCGTGACTGGAAGAAAATTGAAGCTTTTATAGGGTCAAAAACTGTTATTCAGGTATGTACGTTTATCGAGAATTTTATGGTATGTTGCTGTTTTGTCTTTGAGGCTCAAAAAAGCATTGGCATTTCATTATGGCTTACCCTAGTGCTTTTATGTTCTTGCTACAAGTTTCAAGTCTGTCAATTGTTAAGATGCGTCATCAGCAGACAATAATGTTAAGTTGTACGCAGATACGTAGCCATGCTCAGAAGTATTTTCTAAAGGTCCAAAAGAGCGGGAGCAATGAACATTTACCTCCACCACGCCCGAAGCGAAAAGCTGCGCATCCATATCCTCAAAAAGCTCCAAAAG